>JH719996.1:134907-228480 GCA_000231845.2 Tetrahymena malaccensis 436 | reverse complement strand
TTGCAGCTAAGCTTCTGGTAGTGGTAACATTGCTGCAGGTTAATATTATGATGGCAAAACATGTGTAGCTAGCTGCCCAAGTGGTCAATCAGCAATTGAAGCTACAGGATATGTGTGTAAAGCAACATCAAATCCCTCTGCAGGAAATAATGGTTCTACTACTACATCAAATTCAAGTCTTATAAGTTATGTTTTAGGTTTAATAATTGCTCTAATTATATTATTCTGAAAAGTATTTTTACATATAGTATATTATTCAAGATATTATAAATATATTTGATAGATATTTTTATATAATGATAAAAACACCTTAATTTATCATGTAACTTTAAATATAGGTATATTTTTTTTGTTAGAAATCTAAAAATAATATTAAATAGTATGGGATTTTAGGTTATCATTATTCATAAACTTTTTAAGCTATGTTTAATAAAATAATTGTAAATTATTTTAATTTTAACTTGTCTATCGATATTTTTTAATTATGTGGTTTATAAATAATTTTGAAGCTGTAACAATTAATTTAACATTTTAGAGATAATTATTTTAATATATTTATATAGAAACGATAAGAAATTTGTCATATTTTCCTTTTTATAACTTATTTGTCAATTAGAATAAAATTTTAAAAACAGATTAGTTGAATTTATAAAAATAGTTTTAATGGTACATTATTTTAACTAAAATTAAACTAAATAGATGATATGAAGGTAGAATATTAGTAGATTCATTAAAAAACATCATATTAATAAATTCTTTTTATAATAGTATTGATATTTTAATATTAACAGTAGCAATTTTTTTAAGAATTAAATATTTCATTAGATTATAGTTATAAAAGACCTTTATAGCATTTGTAAAAATCATTCTAAAAATAAAATAAATATATTTTTTAGAATACAAAACAAAATCAATTACTTAGGCAAAAAGAAAAAATCTACCCTTATCACTCAAATAAAATATACAATATTGATGAACAACTAATAGCTTTTTTATTTGAATCTGTACACAATTTTATAAATGAGATATTTAGCAAAGGGAATCAAAAAAAATTGAAGATTTTATTTTAAGTTGCTTTAAAAAAAACTAATCTCTTTTTTCAAATAGTTGTAATCCTGATTAAATAAATAATTTGTAACTTACCAGGTATTCTTTTAATTAGTAAAAAGAAAAATTTAAATCTGTATTTCAAATAGTTGTAATTTAAATCAAATAAAAAGTTATAACTTACCAGGTGTTTTTTTAATTAATATAAAGAAATTGATATATTTATCTCTTTGAGGTTACATATAATTGATAATGATTCCTTAGTTAATGTAAAATAAGAAACAAATTACACTAATTTATGTAATTTATTTTGAAAGCATCTCATTTATTATATTGATCAGTAAGACCTCTTATGGATATAAGAAAATAAATAATAGATATCTTTATAAAAATGATTAGAAAAAATAGGATTCATATCTCTTTAGATAAATTTGATATTTATTATCAAAGATTAATAAATATAAAATAAAAAATGTTTTATTAACAATAAATTATTATAAATAAAATTTTATTTGTTCAAAAATTGAAAAGCTGTAACTTATATTAAATAATATGAATCACATTGATAAAAGATAACTTTTTTGAGCAAATAAATTTTTTACAAAACTTTACCTTTTTTAATTAATAATTTGTAATCAAAAGTTTTTCAGAATTTATTAAGTTTAATATAATTTAATCATTTCAAAATTAGATTGACGAAATATTATCCTTAATCAAAAAATATTAATTACACTTAATCTTTTTTTGATTAATAATTTGAATTCAAGCATATTTCAGAATTTATTAAGTTGAATATAACTTAATAATTTCCTCATAAATTATAAGAAAAATTATAATAATTAATTTTTATAACTTATTTAAATAATTTGAATAAGATTAATGAACGAAATACTTTATGAATCAAAAAATATTAATTCCATATCTAAAAAATATATATTAATGCCCTTGCTCATTTTTAAATTTTGTATTTTTATGCGATAAAAGAGATAGAATCTATTTATAAGAATAACAATTGACAAAATAATCCACAAATTTCTAAAAGGTTCCAAAGAAAAAATAATATAATAAAGCTGATAATAAATTCAAATCAAATTTTAATAATCTTAATAGGATTAATATTATCATCTTTTTCTATTAGCATACTTACACTGGCAATAGATATTTTATGACATTATAATTTTTCATTTTCTTAAATAGAAGAAATATTTTGTTGATTTTGTAACTTAAATTTCATGTTTATACAAATTTACAAATAAATATTAGATATCCTTTTATTTAAAATAAGTAAATTTTTAAATAAATATTGAAGGATAAATTATTTCTATTATAAAATTATTCTTTCTATTTAAAATTTTTAAATGATTAAATCCAAATAATATTAGTAATGTGAACTATTTAGTTATGGATAGGATTAATTTAATTTATTTTAAATTTCTTTTTTTATTAAGAAAAATAAAATTTTTTGATTTGAACAAATTTAATTAGCTTTATAATTGATAATCAAAGTAAATTTAAATTTTTTCAGTTAAGAAAAGCTTGAACACATGATTTTGAAAAGAGTTTTATAATATTTAAATTAAATATACAGTAAAACATATTTAAAAAATAGATACTATTTTAGAGGGTATTTGCTCAAAAATTTAAATTTAAAAAAAATTCTTATTTTTTTCAAATTCAAACAAAATTATTTTTATATAGAGGACTCGAAGTAATGCCTTTTTTAGATTTATGGAAACGGTTTCTTTTTTTATTTTTACTAACTCAGATATAAAAGAATAAATAATGTTTGAAATTTCTTAATACTGGATAAAAATTAGCTAAATTCTTTTAAGAATGCTTTATATCAAGAAAATACAAATTTTTAGTAAATCAAACATAATAAAATATCAGAGTTATTAATTTAAAAACAACTTTTACTTATCAAAGCAAGTTATAATCAATTTAATATTTTATATAACTCCCACAAATTATATAATGAAATGGAGTCTATTTTGTTTATTTTTTTAAAAATAACAATTTCCTTTCTTTTTTACTGTATTTAATAAATAATAAATAAATTGGATTTATTTAATCATATGAAATATTATTATAAAATACTTAATATAAATTAGAAGTATCTGACTTAAAAAATACATTTCAAATTTACAGACACAAAAGTAATTAATAATATCAAAAAAATAAGTATAACAGGCTTATTTGAATTTGAATTAGGTTAAAAATTTTATCATATAAAAATAAATTTAAATTAGGTTAATAATAAATTATTAGTAAAAGCCATTTTATTGCTGTCTTTCATTTTAAAAGCAAATTTTAGTATAAATACTATTTAAGTTTCGACCCAAGAAGTATTATTTACTCTTATTTTAATGCTCTATTTTTAAAAATTGCGCTGTAAATTAGATCTGTAATAACATAATTTCAGAATAATTTAATTAACAGTTTCAAAATAACAAATATATCTTTAAGAGTTTTTTTCATAAATGATAAAAAACAATAAATATTTATTATATTTTTTACTAGTTATAAAAAGTACAATAAAAATGTTTAATAAATCTATATTATTTACTAAACAGTTACTAGTCTCCAAGACGATGTTGACTAAATTTAAAATACTAACTATTACTTTTAAAAAGATATATTAATAATAAAAGAATTAATTTACAAAATTTGAAAACTTGAGATAACAAATATTATTTAGTATAGCTTACTCAATTAAATATAATGATGATAGTAAATTTATAGTTTGAAACTGCTTGGCGATTATTAAAAATCCTTTATCTTCTTGATATTATTCAAAATATGACAGGTAAAAAACAAAATTTAGATTAATCATTTTAATAATTTAGCCATTTATGCATGAATTTATATTGAATGAATATTGTTTGACGAAGAGTATTATATATATAATTTAATATTTTAATTTTTTTCTTAAGAATATATAACTTATTATGATTGTAACAATATTTTTATCAGAATTAATTAAATTGTAATTATGCAAATTTTTTTAGAATTTATTAGGTTAATAAAAACAAATTAATCTTAATATATGATTATTAAATAGTCATTATAAAAAATAAATCAGATTTATTCGTTTACAGTTGTAATTAAATATTTTTAATCAAATAAAATTAGTAAGTAAATGATCTTATAAACACCTTGATTAGTATTTTTTAGCTTGAACTAAATAAAATTTGGATTGGGAAAATAACAATTAGTTAAAAAATTAATAAAAATTATCCCCATTTGTTGTTTGTGAACTAAACCCAAAAGAAATCTGGTAAATCTCATTTTAAAAGTTTCAAAATTTTTTTTATAATTTAATATCATATAATTACTTTAAATAAACAGTTTCAAAATTTAATATTTAAATAATCTTTTACTTATGTTATTTATTTTATAAATATTATTAAATTAAAAAATATTAATACAATTTTTTATAAATGAAACAGTTTTGCTAATTAGTAATCATAAATTGCATCATATTTATATTAGTAGGTGCTCTGGATGCTGGTGATACTGTAGCTTGCTCTAGAGATTAGAAAACATGTGCTGGATGTGCTTAAGGTTTACCTGATCAAGCTCCAAATCTTTTTACATACCAAAGTACATCTGGTGAATGCTTTGTTACTGATTGTTCTTAAAGCTTTGTTGGAAGTTACCTCAATGGTTGGATTTGCAGTTCTTGTCAATCTTTAGGTGATCTTAATATATAGGGTCCGTTTTTTGATGGTACTTAATGTGTTTAAAAATGTCCCGATGGTTAGTATGCTAATGATATAATTGGTAATAAATGCTAAGTAGCAGCTCCAGGTTAATAAGTTAGTTGCTCTATTGACCAAACAAGTTGTAATTAATGTGGTTTTGACCATAATACATATAATTAATTTAGTTTTAATAGTAAAACAAAACTTTGCTCCATTAAAGATTGCAAAGCTAATGCAGTAAATTATTTGAACGGTTGGGTTTGTAACTCTTGTAGTACAGCAACAGGAGATGGGAATATCCCCAAAGGCTAATATTACGATGGAAAATCTTGTGTAAATAGCTGTCCTAATGGTTAATCTGCTAGTTTAGCCACTTAGTTTGTTTGTTCCCCTCCACCTAATCCTGGCAATGAGGTTGGTTGTTCTGCAGATACATCAACTTGTAAAGGATGTGGATAAAGAATTGATTATTTAAGATTATTTACTTATAAATCTGGAAATTATTGTTCTGTCATAGATTGTAATTCTACTTTAATGACACCTTTCCTCAATGGTTTTGTCTGCAATTCTTGTAGTTAAGCTCCAGGTACTGGAAATATTCCTAAAGGTTAATATTTCTATGGTAATACTTGTGTAACAGATTGTCCTTCTGGCTACTCAGCTAGTGCTTAAACATAATATATTTGCTAAAAAAATCCTTAGCCTGTTCCATGTTCTTAGGATTCTTCAACCTGTGTAGGATGTGGAGATACTACTGCTATTTAATAATTATTCACTTATGCTAAAGAAAATACTTGCACTATTATTGACTGTTCTACATAAGTAATAGGTACTAATTTAAATGGTTATGTATGTTAATCATGTAGTGTTGCTTATGGGAAAAGTAATATTCCAAAAGGTCAATATTACGATGGTAGCTAATGTGTACAAAGTTGTGATTCAGGTTATGCAGCAAATAAAGGAACTAAATTTATTTGTTAAAGATCATAACCAGGTTAACCTGTTAACTGCAAAGGCGATTCTTCAAATTGTTTAGGATGTGGATAAACTAGTGATATTTAAAATTTATTTGCCATTAATAAATAAGCCTGCTAAGTTATTGATTGCTCCTCTACATTCATTGGATCTAATTTGAATGGTTGGGTTTGTAACTCATGTTATAACGTTAAAGGACCAGGAATTACTATTCAAGGTTAATATTTTGATGGTACAAACTGTGTTACAAGCTGCCCTATTGGTTCAACAGCAAGTGAATCCACTGGTTTTGCTTGCTTATATCCTCCTAGCCCTGGATCTGCTGTCGCATGCTCTAGTGACTCATCAACTTGTGGAGGATGTGGAAAATCAAATATTCTTTAAAAGTTATTCACTCATGGGAACGGGAATAACTGTTCTGTTACCGATTGTAATTAGATGATAGTAGGATCAAATCTAAATGGTTGGGTATGTAATTCTTGTAGTTAAGCTTCTGGAGATCATAATATTGCTAAGGGGCAATATTATAATGGTTCAACTTGTGTAAGTAGTTGTCCTCCTGGTTAATATGCAAATGCAGCAACAGGATATGTTTGTTAAATTCCTAATCCTGGTACTCCTGTTACCTGCTCTAACGATTCTTCGACTTGTGGAGGATGTGGATCAACAGCTGCTATTTAAAGCTTATTTACTCATGGAACTGGAAATAACTGTTCCATCTCTGACTGTACTGCCTCAGTTATCGGGTCTAATTTGAATGGTTGGGTATGTAATTCTTGCAGTACAGCAACAGGAAATGGAAATATTACTACAGGTTAATACTTTAATGGTACAACTTGCTTAGCAAATTGTCCACCTGGATAGTAAGCTAGTGCATCTACTGGATATGTTTGCTAACCCATACCTAATAATGGATCTGATGTTTCATGCTCTAAAGATTCTTCAACTTGTGGAGGTTGTGGATTAACAAGCGATATTCAAAAGTTATTCACTCATGGAGTCTAAAACAAATGTTCTGTTAATGATTGCTCTACTGCAGTTGTAGGTTCTAATTTGAATGGCTGGGTTTGTAATTCTTGCAGTACATCCACTGGTAAAAGTAATATAGCCGCAGGTTAATATTACGATGGTAAAACTTGTGTATCCAGCTGTCCCAATGGCTAATCAGCTAGCGAAGCTTCTGGATTTGAATGTAAAGCGAATTCTGGACCTGCTCCAGTAAATAATAATGCATCATAATCAAGTTTAATTGGTTATGCTTTGATATTTACTATTCTAAAAATATTAGTTTGAAAATACATCCATTTGAATAAAAAATATCTTAAATATTACTTTGCTTTTTATTAATGAATAAGTAGCGCGTTTTGTTTTAATAATTTCTTGTTCAATTTGCTTTAGATTTTTTTATATTGAAAATATTTTTTAAATAATATCTATATAGATTAAAAATTTTATCCAGAATTAATCTAGATTTAGAAAAATATTTTCTTATTTTTTTAAAATTCAGCTACAAATAAAATAAAATTTTCACTATATTAATAAAAATTAGTATTTATGAAATAATATAAGTCTTTTAAAATTTATGTAATATATAAGAAAATGTGTTTCTTCTGCGTCAAACTCAAAAATCCCAAAACATAAAAAATCATCAATTTTGAATAAAGAAATCAAATTTTTTAATATTTTAAAAAACTATTTAATGCTTCAGAGTTATTGCTCTCTGTTGTTTATAAAGTTAATTTTTAAAACCTTAAATTTTAGTAGCAAGAAAAAATTTAATAAAATTATTAGCTAATTTACATAAATTAATAATCATTAATAATATATTTATTTTATTTATTTAAAAAAAACCTAAATTTATAAATAAAAAACTATTTAATATGAATCACCATTATTAAATTACAACTATTGGATATCATTATTATCTTTAAACAATTTAGGTTACAAATATCTTCTCTTTTATGTGTTTTTGTAAATAGCTAAAAGAATTAAGTTTTTTTTATAAGATTTTAAATATCTTTTTTAGTAATAAGAATTATATTTATTTCTATTAAAAAAATATTTAAAAGCAATTATACATACTTGTAAAGCTCATTACTAAGAATTAAAATTAAAAGCAGTTAAAGTAAATTTTATTTGAAATTATTTTATTATATATCTTTCATCATAAGTCAAATAAAAATTTAAGGAATCTATGTTGTATAAGAGAAATTGCTCAAGTTTTTTTATTTATATTAATAAAAAAGTGTATTCAATATGATTTTCTGATCAATACTTTTTAGTTATTTAATAACGTGAAATTGTTTTTTATACCCACCCCTTATTAGATTTTTAATCAGAAATAATTAAATCAGTTTTTAAAAATTGTTCAACTTACTTTTTTTTCAGAATTAATAAGAAAATTTATAAACAATTAATTTTTATAACTTATTTCTAAATATTAATTTAATTTCATAAATGAACTTCAAACAAATACATTCATTTTTAGTTGTTTATAAGTACAAACTGAATCCATTCAAAATAAATTTTTGTTTTTTATTAAATTTTATATTTTACGTTAATTTTCCTTTATTTTTGATTAGAATAAATAAATATATGTCTTATAAAATGCTTCAAACAAATGGATTTTAAGAAAAAATAACTTCTTATTTTCTAAAAATTTCTTCATTTGTAATAATAATTTGTAACTTTAAATTTTTGATTTATAAGGATTATTTTAGTCAATTATTATTTTTCTTTTGCAAGCTTACAACTATTTTTTAAATAAATCCAAATCAAATTTAGAAATATCTTTTCCAGGCTATTATATGTGTAAACCCAAATAAAAAGTGTTATAAAAATGAATAGAATATATAATTCATAACGAACTGCTGAGCAAAGATACATTTTTATATCAAATTCAATTCTGATACTCAAAGATATTATTTTTAATAAAAAAAATTTTTTTCAAAGCAAAATTTTAGGTTTCATAGCATGAATTTTATAATATGTTTTGTTTATTTCTAAAGATTATACTTAAAGTTAGTTTGAAGATATGTAAAATATAATAGAATATAATAAAAATTTAAAAACATAAATATTTATAAAAATAAAATAAAAAGTGCTTTATTAATATTTATTCGATTTCACAAAGAGAAAATATCATTTCTTATTACAATTTATTAGTAGAAGCATACCTAAAAAGCGATATTATTTAATTTAAAACATTTATAAAATAAAATAATTCTAATTTATCAATAAAGCTCAAATAAAATGTTATGAATTAGCAATTTATTTTACTAAATTCTATTTTATGTAACTTATTTTAAATACTCTTTGTAAATTGTAACTTCTTTAACTATTTAATAAAAAATAAGATTTCAAATAAATAAATTTCTTGTTAAATAGAATAATATCAAATAGCTAAATAAATTCAAAGCCAATTTTTTCTAAATCAAAAATTATTAATTTTTTAAGTGCTTGATTGTATAAAATTTTCAATACATCTTCTTTCAGAATTTATCAATCAGATATTACAAAATTAATTCAAAAAGAATATTAATTTTTGTAACTTATTAATGCTTAAAAATGGGTGTAAGATTTTATTTTGTTTACATCTAGGTCATTTCTTTTAGTTTGGTGCATAGAATTATTAAAAAAGATAGATAGACTAAAAAAAACTCTAAACATTGTAAAAATATATAGGAAATTAAATGTTTAATAACTTAAGAATCATACTTCTTGATCCATACACACTAAAAAGCTTATTAAAAAAAGATATTCTTCTGCCAATTTTTAAATAATATAAAATTAGAAACTCTAGATCATTGATTTTATTTGAATTATTAAATGAATAACTTTTCTTAAAATATTAGCATGAGTAGCATTTAAATTTAAATTTTGATAAACTAATTTATTTTTTGTCTATTTTGATCAATGCATTTATATTTTGAAGCAAAGATGTAATATATAGTTGATGATATTTAAATGAAAGGATATTCATAACAAGCAAATAATAAAATGATTAATAATTCTTTTTTAAGAAAAATTTATTTTTAAAAAATTATTTACTTTCTTGTAATGCAAGTATTTTATATATTTTGTTTGGCAAACATTTTTATGAATTTTATTTAATAACATTTAGTTCAATCTCTTATTTAGCCTAATAAATGAAATCCAGAAAAAGTTTATCAAATAAAATTAGTGATAGCTATTTTATATTTCTAAATAAAATTAGTGATAGCTATTTTATGCCTAAATATAATTAAAATATTTTTTTTAAATAAATTGTACTCTATTTCTAGCAATATTAATTTTATTAGTTATTTACTAATTAGTTCTTAACATTTAAATTTTTCTAAAAATTTAAAATTAAAAATATGAATCCAAAAAATTATTATTTTTTTCATAGCTATACTTAATGTTTTTAGATTGAAGAAGTATAGTTAACCTTTGGATTTTATGAAACAGTTTCTTTATGTACTTTTTATGAATGCATTTTTGTGGAGAATAAGTTATATTTGAAACTTTGTATTAAATAATTGAATTAATACAAATCATTTAACAATATTTTTATAATTAACATTAAATAACCTCTTTTAAAAATGTTTTATATGAAGAAGCTACAAATTTTTGGAAATAAATGCTAAGTAAAGTCTTAAGATTTGACAATGAAAAACAGCTCTTTGTTTTCAAAGTATGTTATAATAAATTTTATATTTTATGTAACTCCCATTCACTATTTAATTAAATGTAATTCAAATGGATATTTTTAATTATTTGGGTTACGACAATACTTTCTTTGTTTACTGAGCACAATAAAAATAAATAATTTTGATTTATTTAAGTTTATAAAGTATTTATAAAATACCTATTGAAACGCTTAAAAAATTAGATATATCAGATTTTTAAAAATTTTTTAATAACTACATACTAATCTTGTTTTAGGCTCAAATTTTATTTTAGATAAAACTAAATTTAAATTAGGTTTATAATAAATTATAAATATAAAAGCAATTTTAATTGTTTTTCATTTAATTTGCAATACTTGAAGTAAAGTATATTTGAATTTCCACAGAAAAGAATATTACTCTATTTATTTATTAGCTCAAATTTTTTGCTTTTTTTGGTCTAAATTAGATTACTAAGAACACAATTTCTTAATATATAGTTTAAAAATAGCAAAAAGGAAAATTTTTGATATCTTTCAGAAACTGTAAAATCATAACCATAATTAATATTTGAAACTTATATTTTAATTAAAATGTAAAATTTGTATGGCTAGCTTGAATAGAATTTTTTTATTTAAACTGTCAAAAATAAAGTTTATGGTCTGTTTATTATTACATAATTTTGCATCTAAAAGTCTAAAATAATTTTTTAAAAATAAATTAAATATGTTTAAGATATTATGGTTAAAATGATCTTTTTAATAAAGCCTTTTATTAAATAACAAACTCTTTTTAAGATTAGCAGCAAAGAATTTTTTTGATTAAATGTTACAGTTTTTTAAAAATCAAACTTTAGAAGTGATGGTATTATTTTAATAATAATTACTTGTTAGCGCAATTAATTGATTCAAGTAATATTTAATGTTTGAACCTAAATCAAATTAATTTATTATGATTTGGAAAAGTTTATCAAATAGCTTGCATGCTTCTATTAGATATCACTAATCTTTTTATGATGTAAATAAAACTTGATTGAAGTTAGTCTAGTATATTTTTCCTTATTTTAATAAAAAAAACCAGTTCGCTAATAAATATTATTTGGCATTACATGAGATATTTTGCTGTTAACTGTAACATTATTTTTATTAATAAATTAATTTTTGAAGACTTCAAATTTAATAGATTTAATCAGATTCTTTTGAATTTCATTTTTAATTTGAAGACTTATTTAATTATGAAACTTAATCAAAATAATTTAATTAATTTTTTTAAATCTCTGGGAAGTGGTTTTTCGGAGAAAACAGAATTTAGAAAATTTATGTATTTACATTGAAATTTTAATGAAAATAATTCTCCACTAATTTTTTATATAACTTTCTAAATTTTTAAAAATATGCACAATAAACTATTACTTCATTAAATAAATTATTTAAATATTGTGAATTTATTATTTCTCTCTAAATTTACTTAAATTTGGTTACTTTTTATCTCATATTTTTTTGATATTATTAATAATTTGAGACAAAACAAACAGAATTCAGACCAATAATTTTAATAATGTAACAACTTAGTTTATTAATTAGTAAGATATATTTAAATAAATATTTATTTACTAAGAGAATTATTTAATTTAATATCTTAACATTTCTCCTATGATTATATATTCAGAAATTAATTTGGTAACAAACTTTTTATCAGATTTAATTAAATCGTCATTGGATTATTAAACAATAATTCATTTCAGAATGTATAAGAAGGAAAAAAAGAAAAATATTTATTACTTGTTTTGTATTTTTTATCTGATATCCTTAAACTGAATCTGAAAGAATTATTACTAATTTGCATATTCAAATAGTAAATGAATTATATCTTAAATTTTTGATATACAGTCCTTAAATTTACTAAGATATTTGATATAAATTTATTAAAAAAATATTGATGTCTATTTATATGTTCACTAAATAATAATTTGTATTAGATAAGAAATAAATTATTAAATAAATTTGATTGATTCACTAGCATTTTTATCTAAATAATTTGGAAGTTTGTTATATATGATACTTTTTTCAGTAAAAATAATCAATTTAATAAACACCTTGATTTGTATTTTGTTACTTGAACTTTCAAAAAATTCTATGAGCTAGCTAATAATTAGCTAATTGTGTTTGTTTATTTTGTTAAAAAATATATCAAAAAATATTCCCACAAAATAGGATTAAGGTAAATCTAATTTTAATTGTTTCATAATTTTTTTTTCCCTAATTTTGATTGCTTATAATTAATTTCAAATAAACAGTTTCAAATTAATCTTTAAATTTTCCCTTATCCATATTATTGATTTTATAATTATTTATTAATTAAAAATTTTTAAAATATAAATATATCTAAAATGAAAAAAATTTGTTATTTTGTAATAATAAATTGTGCCATATTTATATTAATAGGTGCTCAAATGTCTGGGGTAGCTGTGCCTTGTTCTAGAGATTTAAAAACATGTGCTGGATGTGTTTTAGGTCTACCTGATGAAGCTAAAAATCTTTTTACGAAATATAAGAGCATTTCATGCGGTGTAACTGAGTGTTCTAAAAAATCTCTTGGTAGTAATCTTAATGGTTATATTTGTAAATCTTGTTTTGATGTTAAGAATGATCTTAGTATAGGAGGCTAATATTTTGATGGTAATTAATGTGTTGATTTTTGCCCCTAAGGTTAATAAGCTAATCCAATTAATGGTTATATGTGCTAAGTAGCAAATTAAGGTTAAGAAGTTAATTGCTCTCTTACTAAATAAAATTGTATTGGATGTGCCACTGACTAATTCTCGGTGCTTTAATTTTAATTTAATACCAATACATAATAGTGCTATGTATAAGATTGCTAGACTAAAAATGTAATTAGTTTGAGTGGTTGGATTTGTAATTCTTGTAGGTAAGCACAAGGAAGCGGAAATATTCCTTAAGGCTAATATTATGATGGTAAAACTTGTGTAGACAGTTGTCCTAATGGTTTGTCTGCAAGTTTAGATACATAGTTTGTGTGTTCCCCTCCACCTAATCCTGGAAAATCTGTTGGTTGTTCTAATGATTCAAAAACATGTTAAGGATGTTTATTTACATTAGATTATGTCAGATTATTTACTTATTAATCTGATAATAATTGTTCTGTGAAAGATTGTAATTCTATTATAATGACACCTTTCCTCAATGGTTTTGTCTGTAATTCTTGTAGCTAAGCTTCAGGTAATGGAAATTTTCCTAAAGGTTAGTATTTCGATGGTAAAACTTGTGTAACAGAGTGTCCTCCAGGTTATACAGCTAGTGCTAAAACAAATTACATTTGCCAAAAAAATGTTCAATGTTCGTAAGATTAGTCAACTTGTGCAGGATGTGGAGATACTACTGCTATTTAATAATTATTCACTTATGTAAATGGAAATACTTGTGTTGTTAGTGACTGTTCTGGGTCAAAAATAGCTAAAAAATTAAATGGCTACGTGTGTTAATCTTGCAGCACTACTTCAGGGTTTGATGGTTTTCCTACAGGTTCATATTACGATGGTAACACTTGTGTGAACGCTTGTGGTAAAGGCTTAGCAGCTAGTCAAGCTACTAAATACACATGTTAGCTATAATTTCCAGGTAATCCTGTTAACTGTGCTAGCGATCCTTCAAATTGCGAAGGATGTGGATAAACTTCAGATATTTAAAACTTATTTACTTATTCTAAGGGAGCATGTATTGCTACTGATTGCTCTGCTTTAATTATTGGCTCTAATTTGAACGGTTGGATTTGTAACTCATGTTAAAATGTTACAGGACCAGGAATTATTACTCAAGGTTAATATTTTGATGGTACAAAATGTGTTACAAGCTGCCCTGCTGGTACATCTGCAAGTGAATCTACGGGATTTGCTTGCCTATATCCTGCTAACCCTGGTTCTGCTGTCGCATGTTCTAGTGACTCATCAACTTGCGGAGGATGTGGAAAAACAAAACTTCTTTAAAAGTTGTTCACTCATGGAAACGGGAATAACTGCTCAGTTGTTGATTGTAATTAGATGGTAGTAGGATCAAATCTCAATGGTTGGGTATGTAATTCTTGTAGTTAAGCTTCTGGAGATCATAATATCGCTAAGGGGCAATATTATAATGGTTCAACTTGTGTAAATAGTTGTCCTCCTGGTTAATATGCAAATGCAGCAACAGGATATGTTTGTTAAAATCCTACTCCTGGTACTCCTGTTGCTTGCTCTAAGGACTCTTCAACTTGTGGAGGATGTGGATCAACAGCTGCTATTGAAAAATTATTTACTCATGGAACTGGGAATAAATGTTCTATCTCTGACTGTACTGCCTCAGTTATTGGGTCTAATTTGAATGGTTGGGTTTGTAATTCTTGCAGTGCAGCAACTGGAAATGGAAATATTTCTACAGGTTAATACTTTAATGGTACAACTTGTGTAGCCAGCTGTCCAAATGGTTAATCAGCAAGTGAAGCTACTGGATTTGAATGTAAAGCAAATTCTGGACCTGCTCCAGTAAATAATAACGCATCCCAATCAAGTTTAATTGGTTATACTTTGATATTTACCATCCTTAAAATATTAGTTTGAAAATTAATTAATTTTAATAAATATTATCTTAAATATTATCTTGGTTTTTTTATATAAATAAATATGTAGGATGTTTTGTTTTTTTAATAATTAAAAATATATTCTCTTGCTAAACTTATTTTAAATTTAATAAAAATTAAAACTAATTTTTATTTAGAGTTAATCCAATTTTAGAAAAATATTTTCTTATTTGTTTATATTCAGCATTAAATTTAGGAATTTAATAAAAGATTAAAATAATATATTTTTGATTACTAATTTTGTATTTTGTAATTCAGTTCACTTCAAACTCTTTCTATTCTTTAAAATTTTTAAAAGCAACAATATCATTATTTTGCTTATATAAATAAGTAAAATAAAAATGCTGGTTGAATAAAAACTACTTTATTCTAATAATATATTTTATTTTTTTTGAATTATTTTGATTTAATGCAATTAAATTTTGTCTATATTGAATGAGATAATTTCAAATTTTTTTTCTAGATAGAAACAAAAAGCTAAATAAATAAATATATTTTTGTATTGATAATCAAAGATTTACTAGAATCATCTATCATAAATATTTTCAAATAAGATAGATTAAAATTAAACGAATAATACAATTATAATGGAGTTTTTATTTTTATATTTCTAAATTCGTTAATATATTATTGAGAATCACATCAAGTTTTCAATTTTCACTTTATAGTGTATATCAATTATTTAATTTCAATATATAGTTAGTTCTTTTATAAATTTAATTATTATAAATTTATAGGATTTCTTATGATTAATTACTGTTGATTCTAAAGATTACACTAAAAATTGAGATTTTTCTATTATTAAAGTCATCCATTATTTTTAATATTTTAATTTTAATTAATTAAGATATCAAAAAATTATATTATTTCAATTGAAATATTTATCATTTAAATTACAATAAATATCAAATAGAGTTTTAAATTATGATATTATTTTTATTAATCTAGATTTAAATTAAGTCAGGGGGAAGTGAACAGCTTAAAAATTTAATATATTTTAAAAGTAAATATTATTACTATTTTTATTAAGCGTTTTTATATTATTTATTATTGTTAAAGATAAAACTATCATTTGTCATAAATTAGTTAGTACCACTTATACTTTAAAAAGAAAAGTACATCTAATTTCAAATACTTTAAATTCCAATAATAATATTTAAAATTGCAATTTGAAAGATTAAATTATTAAATTGTTTTCTTTCAAATAATGCAATAAAAGTATTAAATAGGATTGATTAAGTAATCTTATTTTCTATGCTTATATATTATTTTAAATAATAAAATTTAAATTATTTAGATTGACTTCAAATTCTTATTGAGTTTTTTTAATACTAACTAATTTAAATTTTACAATAAATTTATGAATTTTTTAAGCCTGAGACTAAAAATGAGAAACATTAAGTTCTAATTTTAAGATAATTACACTTTGTTTTACTGCAAAAAAATATTGTAAGAAATAAACTTATTTATTCTTTTTATAAACAGAAATTAACAAAGAATCTAGTAAAGTATTTTGAGTTTGCAATAGAGAAAAACTAATAGTTACATGAAATCAGATTATTTAAATATGCTACTAATATGTGTATGCCACAAAATATAAAAATCTGATAATATTTGTATTTTAACAGAAAAAATTTAAATTAATATTCCAATCAAAAAATCTCATAAACTGCAAAAATAAATAAGTTATGGTCTACTTTTATTAATATTTGCTAATAAAAATTTCGAGCAAGTGATAAATTTAGAGCTAAAAAAGTATGTAAAAATTATTTAATAAACAATATGGAAGTTTATTATCATTTTCAAAATAAAGGAAACCTTTTTTAAAATAATGATGTGTTTTTACAATTAGCTTTTTTAGTTTTTAAATGCTAAAGAAATAATTGCAATATTAATATAGATGAATTTTATAATTTATAAATTTAATTTTATCTTTTAAGATAAAGTTCACTCTTTTCAATAATATTAAATCTTCTGATTTATAAAATTCATAATTTAAAAATAAATGGAAGTGATCTTAAATTCGTAAATTCAATAACAATGAACAACTTAAATGGTTGGACAAATATTAAAAATATTTGAAAAAATGTTATCTTTTTTATTTAATTTAGATCAAAATTATGCTATACTAAAAACCTTTGTTATTATATCATATTTTTTATTATGAACATTAATAAGCTCTAATAATATGAGTTAGTGCTACTCTCTAAATCTTTGATCAACCAAATCAAAAATATTTTTTAAGATAAAGCAAAATTAGAATACTTTAAATTCTGATTATTTAAAATGATAAAAGTGCATATTGTTGCTATCTATTGTTTAGTTGAAGTTACTAAAATAATGCAATTAGAATTATTAAATTTATATTACTAGCTAAATAATTAATCAACTCTAAGCAGAAGCCAGCTAAAGATTGAAATAATTTCAATCATTTTTAAAAATGCTAAAAAATAAATTTTATTTGATATATTTATTTATAATGAATGATTTTAAAAAGTAAATTAATTAATTTTGTAGAAATAAGTTTCAAATTTTGTATTATTGTTTCAATCGTAAAGATGCTTAACATTTTTTAGTGTAACTTACACGAATAAATTTTATAATAATGATGGATTTAATTTATGTTTTGTAATTATTAGGTGATTATTAATAATATAGAATCTAATTGTTTTTTATTTTATCTTTTTGTAAGTTAGATTTTTCAGTTATTAAATAGATTGGTGATTCTTTTTAAGATACTTTTTTATAATTTAAAAAAAATTCTATATATGATATAAAACCTATTTAATAATTTAATATTATGGTTCATAACTTATTTAAATTTATGCATATTATAAATTAAATACTTTTTCTATTATATCCTACTTATAATTACAAACAATTTGAGACAGAACATACAAAATTTAGAATTAAAATTTTAATAGTGTAACAATTTATTTTTTAATTAAGAAAATATAATGAATGGTTTTTGTTTTAAGAAGATAATCAAATAATTTAATATCTTATTTTTTTCTTATGAATATAGAAATTCAGATTTAAATCTTGTAACAAAATTTCTATTAAAGCAAACAAAATCAGCATTTAATAATTCAAAGATTGATTCTTTTCAGAATTTATTAGATATAAACTAAGAAATTAATATTTATAACTTATTTTGTATTTTTATATGATATTATCAAGTTGAATCATACATAAGTAATCATTATTAATTTACTTATTCTAAAAGAAAATAAATTTTATCTAAAACTTTTACTTTTAGTATCTAAATTTGAAAAAATAATATGCTAGATTTAAATGTATTAAAAAACTTTGATAGCTATTTATATTTTTGATTAATAAACAATTGTTATAAAGATAAGAAATCAATATAAAAATCAATTTGATTAATTTAAAGCTTTTTTAAATCAAAATTAACATTTTTGTGTAATAATTATTAGGGATTGAAAACAATCAAATTAATTATTAATCTCTGTAAGCTATTAATTTGATTTTTATCTGATAAAATAGTAAACCAATTCCATCTATCCATACCTTAATTATTATTTTGTAACTTGTAAACATTTTCATTATATAATAACCTTGAGCTAATTACTTAATGAATTAATAAAAAAATAATCCCACTTATTTTTTATGGAACAAAAAAAAGAAATCAGGTAAATCTAATTTTAATTGTTTCAAAAAATCTTTTCTAATTTTGATTGCTTATAACTACTTTCAATTAAACAGTTTCAAATTAATCTTTAAATAGTCATTTATCTAACTTATTTATTTTGTAAAGATTTGTTAATTAAATAATATAAATATAAAAATTCTAAGATGAAAAAATTTTGCTACTTTGTAATCATAAATTGTCTCATATTCATATTAGCAGATGCTCAAAATTCTGGTAATTATGTGCATTGTTCTATAGATTTAAAAACATGTGCTGGGTGCTCAATAGGTTTACCTGATCAAGTTCAAAGTCTTTTTAAATATGCTGGTAGCAATTTATGTCAAGTTATAGATTGTTCTCAAAGCTCACTTGGAAATTACCTTAATGGATGGATTTGTAATTCTTGTGGCTAGATTCAAAATGATCTTAATTTAGTGGGAATATATTTTGATGGTAATAAATGCATTTCAAGTTGTCCCGATGGTTAGTATGCAAGTGATATTAATGATAATGTATGCTAAGTAGCTAATCCAGGTTAAGAAGTTAATTGCTCTATTGACCAATAGGATTGTTGGTAATGTGGTATTGACTCTAAAACATTTAATGAATTTACTTATAATACAAAAACAAAATAGTGCTTTATCACTGATTGTAAAACTAACGCTGCAAAATATTTGAATGGTTGGGTTTGCAACTCTTGTAGTACAGCAACAGGTGATGGAAATATTCCTTAAGGATAATATTATGATGGTACAACTTGTGTAAAAAGCTGCCCTAATGGTTAATCTGCAAGTTTTGCTACTTAATTTATTTGTTCGCCCCCACCTAATCCTGGCAAATCAGTTGGCTGTTCAACAGATTCATCAACATGTTAAGGATGTGGATCTAAATTTGAATATCAGAGATTATTTACTTATTAATCTGGAAATAATTGCTCTGTGATAGATTGTAATTCTAATGTAATGTCACTTTACCTTAATGGGTTTGTCTGTAATTCTTGTAGCTAAGCTACAGGTAATGGAAATATACCTAAAGGTTAATACTTTGATGGTAATACTTGTGTAACAGATTGTCCTTCAGGCTACTCAGCTAGTGCTTAAACAAATTATATTTGCCAAAAAAATCCTAAACCTGTTGCATGTTCTTCAGATTCCTCAACCTGTGCAGGATGTGGAGATACAGCTGCTACTTAATAATTATTTACTTATACAAGCGGAAATACTTGCACTGTTAGTGATTGCTCTACAAAAGCAATTGGTACTAATATTAATGGTTTTGTGTGTTAATCTTGTAGCGCTGCTACTGGCCCTAATAATATTCCTCCAAATCCTTATTCTAATGGCTCTAGCTGTATATCAAATTGTGGTGCAGGCTACATAGTTAATCAAGCTACTAAATTTAAGTGTTAAAAATAATATCCAGGTGGACCTGTTCCCTGCAAAACCAACACAAATTGCGGAGGATGTGGATAAACGAGCATTCTTTAAAATTTATTTACTAGTTTAAAAGGAACCAACTGCTAAGTAACTGACTGTTCCTCTACAGTTATTGGTTCTAATTTGAATGGTTGGATTTGTAACTCATGCTTGGCCGCTAAAGGTCCAGGAATTATTACTTAAGGTTAATTTTTTGATGGTACAAGCTGTGTTACAAGCTGCCCTACTGGTTCATCAGCAAGTTAAGCTACTGGTTTTGCTTGTTTATATCCGGCTACCCCAGGTTCTGCAGTTGCATGCTCTAGTGATTCTTCAACTTGTGGAGGATGTGGAAAAACAAATATTCTTTAAGGTTTGTTCACTTATGGAACTGGAAATAAATGTTCAGTTACTGATTGTAATTTGATGATAGTAGGATCAAATCTAAATGGATGGGTATGTAATTCTTGTAGTTAAGTTTCTGGAGATCATAATATCGCTAAGGGGTAATATTATAATGGTTCAACTTGTGTAAATAGTTGTCCTCCTGGCTAATATGCAAGCTCAGAAACAGGATATGTTTGTTAAAATATTCCTGTTGGTACTCCTGTTGCCTGCTCTAATGACTCTTCAAGTTGTGGAGGATGTGGATCAACAACTGCTATTTAAAGCTTATTTACTCATGGAACTGGAAATAACTGTTCCATCTCTGACTGTACTGCCTCAGTTATTGGATCTAATTTGAATGGTTGGGTCTGTAATTCTTGCAATGCAGCAACTGGAAATGGTATTATTGCTACAGGTTAATACTTTAATGGTACAAATTGCGTAGAGAATTGTCCACCTGGATAATAAGCGAGCGCATCTACAGGATATGTTTGCTAATCTATATCTAATAATGGATCTGCTGTTTCATGCTCTAAAGATTCTTCTACTTGTGGAGGTTGTGGATTAACAAGCGATATTCAAAAGTTATTCACTCATGGAGTCTAAAACAAATGCTCTGTTTCTGATTGCTCTGCTGCAGTTGTAGGATCTAATTTAAATGGCTGGGTTTGTAATTCTTGCAGTACATCCACTGGTAAAAGTAATATAGCTGTAGGATAATATTACGATGGTAAAACTTGTGTAACCAGCTGTCCAAATGGCTAATCAGCAAGCGAAGCTACTGGATTTGAATGTAAAGCAAATTCTGGACCTGCTCCAGTAAATAATAATGCATCTCAGTCAAGTTTAATTGGTTATACTATAATATTTACTATCCTTAAATTTTTAATTTGAAAATAAATTCATTTGAATAATTAATAGATTAAATATTCTTTTGATTTTATATATAAATAAATATATAAACAATATGTTTTATTTGGTTAAAATTATATTATCTTGCTAAATTTATATTAGATTTTTTGTCAAATTGAAAGTAATTGTTACTTAAACCTTTAATTTTTAAAAATTAAAAATTTATGTCTAAAATTAAGCTAGTTTATTATTTATATTATTTATTTAAAAGGAATGTACTTTCAAAAAATTTCATAAAAGATGTTGATTTTAAAAAAGTTTATCATTGAAATTAAATTTTAGCTTGCAATATAAAGAATACTTTAGATATTAAATCCTATTTCTAGTATTTTATGATTCATTTTTTTAATGAGCTAACAAGCTTTTAGTTTCTCCTTTTTTTAAGAAAGTAAAATGAAGATAAAGTCATTTTATTTAATGATTTTTTACAATCAAATACGATTGTTTGTGTATATTGGATTATTTTTATTTTTTTGTAACTTCATTTTGTAATATTTTGATTAATTTATGAAATAATTAATATCATTTAATAAATTTGAATTGCTATATTCATTAAACATTAAAGAAATGTAATAATTTTTTTACAACTGCTTATTATTTAATTCATAAATATGAATTCTCTAAAAATGTCAATTAATTTTTAAAAAGAATGCTTTACATTTTATTTCTTAATCCTTTCAATTTCTAACTTTTTTTATGATTGAATGAATTTAAAACTGATAATGTTTCATTTTATAAAAATTCAAAACTGTAATTATTTCTTTATTGAAAAAAGGAAGAAGATAAATATCAATGTTACATTTATTTGCAAATTTTTTAATTAAATTATTACTCATATTTTTTAGTAAGCTTAGCCTGATTAGGTAATTATTCAATCCTCAATCAGAATTTATTAATTCAATATTTATTAATTTGATTATTAAATTTGCCAGAATTTATTAAAAAAATAATAGTTTAATTTTTTTTGTAACTTATTTGATTTTTTGAAATTGTCTTCACTTCAAACTTTTTCTCTCTTATTTAATTAATACTTTTATAAAAAGCAATTTTATATACTGTATATCCATCCTCATGAATTAAGGCCTCTACGCCTTTAAAGTTTTTTCTATGTTATTGACCTTAAGTTTATATCAAATATTTTGAAAATTTTTCAAGAAATGACCTTAATTAGCAAGGATATACAGTATATTTTTTAAAATCTTTCTTTAAAACTAAACATATTGTTTGAAAAACAACTTTTTACTGTAAGATAATTAAAAATCAATAGTAAGAGATATTTTCTTTTTATAAATTTATTCTATTTAGTGTAACAGTTATTTTTTAAAATCTTTCTTTAAAACTAAACATAATGTTTGAAAAACAACTTTTTACTGTAAGATAATTAAAAATCAATAGTAAGAGATATTTTCTTTTTATAAATTTATTCTATTTAGTGTAACAGTTATTTTTTAAAATCTTTCTTTAAAACTAAACATAATGTTTGAAAAACAACTTTTTACTGTAAGATAATTAAAATAAGAGATATTTTCCTTTTATAAAATTTGTTCTATTTAGTGTAACAGTTTGATTTTGATCAAATATTGCTAATTAAATATTTTCTAGATTGAAAGGGATTATCAATTTTTTTCTAATTAGAAAAAAAACTAAATAAATATATTTTTTGATAAACAAAAATTAATTAGAGTTATCTATCTGCTGTAAATCTTTATTTTGAAAGAATGAATATTATTAATCCAACAATATAATACTATTTAGTTTATTTTTATACTCTTGAAATTTGTATATAATATTTTTTTTATTCATAACTTTGTCTCAATTTTTATTTTTAGCAGATATTTAATTCTGAAGTTTTAGTTTAAAAATATTTTTAATATTTTGTTTGTTTATTAATTATTTTCTTCCATCTAAATCTAAAACACATTTAAAACAAATAATTTTTTTAACAAATTTAAAAAGTTTAATAAACAAAATTTATTTATATTCAATTAAAAATTATTTTCTCTAAATTAATAAAAATGATTTATCTATTTTATTAACATTTCTTTAAATCATATATAGTAAAGATCAAAAATTATTTTCATACATAACATTTCTAAAACCATCTAATATTTTATTAAGAATAAAAATGTATGCTTTTTCAAATATTTAGCTCACATCAATCATTTATTTTTTTTTCTATTTATTTTTCTAAACATCTTTTTAGAATAAATTATTCATATTAATTTTATGATTAAATATTTTAAATGTTGTTTTTATTATTTGTTGTAGTAATTTTTTATCCTCCATTTGATTATTCTAATAACCAATAATTTCTTTAAGGTTTTGGAAAAGATATTGATTTATTTTATTGATTAATATGATTTTATCAATTAATTGATTTTTTTGATAAGGTATTTAGATCAAGTCTAAATTAATAAATAATATAATTGTTAATATAAAGCTATTATATATAATATACATAATATGATGCCAGAATTTGTACATCTTATTTTTATGGAACTAATATTCTATTCTTTGTTGAATCTTCAACATTAGAAGCACATGTCAAAACTAACAATTTAGTAAGTATATTTACTTAAAATATCAAAATAATTTCTTATTTAAAAATTGTGATTCAATCAAAATTCTATTCAAACTAAATAGTTTGGTGTTAAAATCTTGTAAATTTATTTGGAAATTAAAACATTTCTCTTAAATAATAAATTTTGATTTATTTTTTTCCATTATTTTATTGCTAAAATAGGATGTAGAGATATTGTTGAAATTAAAAAAATAATTTATTCTATGGATAAAGAAAATTAATAATTTTTTCAATTTATTTGTTGCGCGATGTGAAAAAATGGTAAATTTTGTAGATAAGAATTTGGAATGAAAATTATTTGGATATTTTAATATTGTAAGGATTTCTTACAGTAAAAGTTATGTCAATGAAAGTTATGAATATTTCTAATAAAAAGTTAATCAAGGATAAAAAACACCTTTCTGAATTTATTCTTTAATTTATAAATACTGCCAATTAGAAACCTCGATTTAAAGTTATTTACTTATATAAAAACTAATTAAATTTGTGAAATAGGTTTTCTTAAAGAACTCGCTATAATTAGAATAATAATTTGTAGTTCTTTATTAAAATTATTTATTGTTATAAGTTAATAATATTTTTTTGGTGAAATCTCTAGTGAGTTGTCCTACTAGTTAATAAGTAATAAGGCTAAACTAATCGATTAATAAACCTATACCTTCCTAATTCTAGTGCTTACGTTACATATTTTTATAATTATCTTGTCATATTCAGGATGTGGATTTTTAAACCTATACATTCCTTGGAAAAATTAATAATTGTATTCTTACTTATAGTAATTTATTTTAATTTTATCTAATCTGAATGGTTGGGTTTGCAATTCTTAAATAAATTTTTGGAAGCAATCATTTACATAAGGTTAGTATATCATAATTCTATTTATGTAGATAGATTTTCTTAAAGTTGATAAATAATTGCTGCAAATAGATTTGTGTGTTAATATCTGTAATTATTTTGAATATTTCAGAGATAGGAAAAGATATGATCATTTTTCTTTAAAACTCTTAAAATTTTTTTTAGATATACAGAAATATTAATTTTGTAAGTAATAATATTGCTAGAAGCATCAAAACTTATTTAATTACTTTTTTCATTCATAGTTTATTTATAAAGATAATTTATTAATTGAAATAATTATAGGTGAATTTTTAAACCCACAAAGAAAAATTTTTAGGATTTTTTCATTAGGCGATCATCCTATTTTTTTTGTTAATAATTCATCAAGAAAGTAGTGTTAATGTGTGAGAACTTAGATTACATTAATTACAATCTAATTATTTATAAAAAATCTCAACTCTTAAATCAAATAAAAGGAGGTTTATTTTTTTGTTTAAATATATAACAATTAGTTTTAAATTAGATTTAAATTAATCCTATGATATAATTTGATCTAATCTTCTAAGCATTTTAGATATTAGTAGTAAAAATTTATTAAATTTCCTATTTTATATTCTATTAATATATTCAAATATTATTCCATATTAAAATCTATTAATTTAATTCAGATTTAGATGCAAATCTTCAAGTTGAAATTTTTATCAATAAATAGATAAATTAAAAAAATATTTATTTTTATTAGAAATTAATTATAAAAGATTTTAAATTTCTTATAAATTCATTTATGTTTAAATTTAAAATTTAAAAATTATTCAATTTTTGATTTAGAATAGAATTAATATATCTGTTCTGATAAAATACCTATCAGAAAAAGGAAAAAATGTTTTTAAGTTCCTGATTAAGCTCTATTAAATAATTAGCTATATGATCATCTACTTTATCTATTTTACAAAAATTATAAACATATGTGTTTTTACTTTAATTCATTTTTATGCAGAAATATATCCATATCTATTATTTGGATTAAATATTGAGAAAGTATATTTTTTAAGTAGTAATTAAAAGATTATACAAATGTCCTTATTTATTTAGCAAACTAAAACTGTAATAGTAAAAAATTTTCTTTTTTACTCAAGCAAAAAGGAGATTATCAAAGAACTGTTAGTACCCTTGATATCAGCATGGGTATTTTATGTAGGGAGTAATGAAATACAGCATTTTTTTCATTAAAATTGAATTAATCCAAATTAACATTATTTAAATGTCCAAATGGAGTTAAGAATTTTTAAATTACAAATAGCATAAAATGCTTGTTTTAGAAATAATAAAGTACTATATTTATTTAAAATATATAAAAGGACCTACTTAGCAGCAATCATAATAAGATGATAACGAAAATCCTTTTAAATTCATGAATAGTATGATGAGTTTAATGCTTCCTCTTTATCTGCCAGGAACAATAACTGGATATGCTAAAAAGCTTTTGATCAATTATGTAAATGAGAAACACGAGCGCTATAAAGAAACATAAAAAGTATTTTAAATTGTTAAAAGACTTATCTTTATTTAGTATTAAATTTAAAATAGATTATGGGATTAACTCAAAGAGCTTACTTATCTGGTTGGTTGATAACTAGTTATTTAGCTATGGGTGTTATAGGTTTAATTACTATTCTTTCATTATATTTTAGTGGCTATCAAGTGAATGGTTCTTTTTCTATCATTGCAATTAACTACAGCGTGTATCTTATTGCTTCAATTCATTAAATACTTGCTATATCCACTTTTTTCAGCTCACCTAAGCTTGCTGGAGAAATAGGAATTTTTTTCCTATCAATGGCTTCACTTCTATTTTTCTATCTAACATATGGTACTAAGGTATTTAATAATAGATTTAAATTGTTTCTTTGCTTAAGATTAAAAATTTACAAATAAATTAGGCTTCAGACACAACGTTTGCATTAATATGTTTGTTTCCTTAGGCTGCAATATCTTTTTCAATTTTGCAACCTTAAGAATAATCTCCTTAACCAGCTACTAACAATGAGAACAATCCTGTTTCAGATATTTCATAATCTGTGTTAGGGAATCAAGTAAAATGAAAATTTAAAAAGATAAAAACTAAATACTAAATTTTAAAAATAAGTACAACTACTAGATTGCCAGCTTTATGCTTTTTGTTGATGTTTTCGTTTACATACTTTTATATTTTTATCTTGAAGAAATCATCCCAAATGAGTATGGATTAAAAAAAAGTCCTTTCTTTATTTTCTAAAAGAAGTTTTGGAGTGATTTGTTATTCAAAAATTCTATCAGATAAAAATCCAACTACGTTTAATTTGATGATTAAATAAACGAAAATGATGGGTAATCAAATAATCACATTAATAACTAGCATGTAATTGAATTAGGGAACGATATGAAAAGCATATAAAATGAATCTTTGTTAGGCGAAAAAAAGAAAAAGTCGAATAATAGCAACACTTTGAATTAGCAGCCAAGTTTGACTTCACAAAATTCTAACTAAAACCCTATTTATGTAGAACCAAATTAGAATCCACTATTGATTGATGTAATAGATCTAAAAAAGCATTTTAAATCAGTTCATGCAGTAGACGGTATTTCAATGAAACTCTTCCAAAACGAAATACTATGGTAACTTTATTGCCAAAAATAATTCACTAAATTGATTAATATATTAGTCTGCTGGGTCATAATGGGGCAGGTAAGACGACTACTATATCTTTATTGACAGGTCTAATAGATAAAACAGGTGGAAAAATATTATGTAAATTTATTTACTAAAATGAAAAATTCTGATTTTAAACAATAACAAAGATTTTGGTGAAGAATTGGAGGAAAATATAGATAAGATTAGATAAAATTTAGGTATTTGCAACTAAAAAGATGTGCTGTATAATTATATGACAGTCACATAGCATTTAGAATTTATTGCAGGAATCAAAGGCATAAATTCAGATTAGGTTAAACAAGAAGTTTTGAATATCATAACTGAAGTTGGATTACAGAACGAAAAAGATAAATTGGCAGAAAATCTAAGTGGAGGAAATAAAAGAAAGCTATCTTTAGGAATGGCTTTAGTTGGAGGTTCTAAAATAATTTATTTAGATGAGCCAACTTCAGGTAAACATTTGAATTTAAAAATAGAATTAAGAAATATTAAATTTTTTAGGAATGGATGCTGTTTCAAGATAATAGATTTGGAAAATATTAGAATAAATCAAAGATACAAGGTCCATAGTATTAACGACTCATCACTTAGAAGAAGCTGAGAGACTCTCAGATAGGATTATTATCATGTCTAAAGGTAAAAAAAAAATTGAAGGACACTCAGATGAAATAAAAAGAGAATATGGTGTTGGTTATCATTTGACTTTATCTCCTAAATAAAATGAACTTAAACAATAATTTGAAGAAAGAAAATAATCTATAAAATAGTTTGTTTTAGATTCAATTCATGGATCCGAATTCAACATTTAGAGTTCCAAAGACTGCCTTAAATTTATCCTTCCATTTAAATCAATTGATTAGTTTTCTTAAACATTTTAGCTCATAGAATAGGAAGATTTCATAAATGTAAATAATTTATCTACTACAAAATTAAGTTTAAATGTGACAAGCTAAATTACATTTTTGATTGAAATAATTTTTGGCTAATAAATACATTGAATTTATTAATAGTTAAGTTACTAATAATGAATTAACTTGTTTTTTTAACTATTTAGATAAGCTTGTCAATTAATTCTTTAGAAGATGTATTCATTAAAATTGGAATTGAAGATGAAATAAGTGCAGGAGGTCTTAATATCTTGGCTAATGATTAATCACAAAACTCTCATCCCAGTGCCTTATATAATAGTCCAAAATATTCTTTTTATAACTAATTCTTAGCTATGTTTTAGAGATAATATTACATGACTATTCGTAACTGGTCAGCTATTCTGATGATTCTACTACCAATTGCAGAGATGCTTCTAGGTGTTTATGTAGCTAAACATTTTATAGATAACTTGGAAAAATATTTTGATGTACTTGATGAAGCTACAGGAGATAAGAATTCATCTCAACAAATAAAAAACTCTTTTGTTTTTCCACTTAAAATGTACTTTTTTAATATTTTCATAGTGTAAGCTTACTCGATCAACACTTCAATATATGTTAATACTCCTGTTTTGGAAAGAGAAACCTAAATAAAGTATGCTCTGAATATTATGGGTTGCCGCCCTCTGCCTTACTGGTTAGGAACCCTAGCTTTCGATTACACTGTCTACTTTATCACATTCTTAATTTTTTACTTAAGCATTTACTCAGTAAGAGTAGAATTTTTAGTTCCTTATCTAACACCACTTTTTATAATAATGTGTTGCTTTGGATTTAGTTTAATTACTTTCTGCTATGTTTGTGGCATTTTCTTTTAAAATAGCAACTCTGCTTTTAAATATTTCCCTATAATTGCTCTATTTGTAAATTACACAATCCCTTCAATCCTACTTATGATCACAAGATTCTCTAGTCCAATTTTATATGAAATCTTATAAGTTGTTACACTTCTGTTATCTCCATTCTTGACTCTAGAAAAAGGTAAAAATTATTATAATCTTTAAATTAGATTTTGTAAAATATTTTTTATTGAACAAAATAAACTTCAAAAATTAATTTAATTTACTAAACTTTATCTTATTTTTCAATACAATAAAATAAAATTAAAAGAATTTTTAAATAGAGAATATGAGATTAAATATTTTTAAGCAAATAAAATGTTTATGAAATTTTTAAAATTTAATTTGAAAAAGTAGAAAATTATCTTAAAATTAAAGGAAATATTTACTTTTTATTGAAAAAAATCAGAATATTTGATTTGATATAGTTAATTAAATTTGCAAATTTTAATAAAAATCTGATGAATAAAAGTTTAATTGATTTATTATTTGCAATCAAGACTTTAAAAAGTTCTAATTAATATCAAAAGTATATTTTTAATTGATTTATTAAACTTCTATTTTTTTGTTAATAGCTTTGGCTAATATTGACTCTTAGAAAAGAATGGGATAGGTTATGTAAAGTGGAGACATTAGGGGAAGCTAAATATTTAACAAATGGTAGCACTATGCTTTAGCTATCGTAGTTTAAGGTATCATTTATATGATTGGAGTAATTATTTATGAGAGGAAATATTACTCCTTAGCTGGTTCTAATTAGAGTGTTCCATAAGATATAGAAGAATAGATAGATGAAGGAGTTTAAAATGAAATTAACAGAGTTTAAGATGCGAATAATAGAGATCCTATTAAAGTATGATAGTTAATTATATTTTCATTTAAAAAATATATTTATTTATAAATTGGAATTTTAAAAAAAAGTGCGACAAAATTTATAAAGTTTATCCAAGTTCCCCAGCAGATATTTGTGCTGTCAAAGGTACTACATTCGGAGTAGAAAAGGGATAAATATTTGGTTTATTAGGTCCCAACGGTGCAGGTAAAACTACCACTTTTGGCATGATTACTGCTAATATTCCTAAAACACGTGGAAAGATTTATCTCAACAACAAGGATATTAATGAAATCTCAAATATTTATTTTGACAATATAGGAGTTTGTCCTCAAAATGTATTCAAAAAATTAAAAATAAAAGAATTATATTTAAATTAACTTAATAAATAGAATTGTTTATGGGAGTATTTGAAGGCAAAAGAGCACTTAAATGTGTTTGGAAGAGTGAAAGGACTAAATGGAAAAGACCTTAAAGAAGTCGTTGGATATTATCTTAAATACATGCAATTATCTCATTATAAAGTTTAATCTTCAAAACTTTCTGGAGGAAATAAAAGGAAGCTTTGTGTTGCTAATTGTTTGATAGCATCACCTGCTTTGCAGTTTTATGATGAACCCTCAACTGGTATTATTTTAATTCACAAATTTATAGTAATTAAATTTAAAATAACAGGATTAGATCCAATAGCTAAAAGATATTTATGGAAGTGTTTGAAGGACATTTTATAGAAGAAGTAAATAAAAATTATAAAACCATTAAATTAAAAATTAAATATATTTAAATAGAGAATCATCTATTGTTTTAACTACTCATTCATTGTAAGAAGCAGAAGATTTGTGTGATAAAGTTGGTATTTAGGTTAATGGAAGGTTTAAATGCCTTGATAACCTTTAGATATTAAAAAGTAGAAAGGGATAAGGGTATAAAATAAATGTATAGCTAATTGACACACCATAAAAAAATCAAGAATAAGTTAACATGCTGGTAAAGTAGCAATACCCAGATGCAGAAATTCTAAATTAGCAAGATATAAAAAGTTATGAAGAAAGAATTATTTATAAAATTCCAAGTTAAAATTTTCTATTCTCTGAGGCATTTTTCTTCTTGCAAAACAATTTAAAACACAACAAAATAATTTAAGATTTTTCAATCACTCAAGCTTCTCTTGAGGACATATTTATACAATATTCTTAATACTAAAATGAACCGAGCAACTAAATTCCAAATCACAATAGATCATCATGCTGTTCCTTCTTCTCATTTTTAAGAAGAAGATGAATTAATTACAATAAGCTATTGTTTAACTTAAAAATATAATTAATTATTGTATTTGATTCTTGTTTAATAAAATTTAGTAAAGATTAAATCTGTATAAAAAAATGCATATTTTAAATCACTTAAAAGCATTTTAATTCAAAAGAAGAACTATTTAAAATGTTAAATAAATTAATTTTTCTTTATTTATTTCTTTAAAAAAATTTAGAAAATATATTTCTCAAATAATTTAGCAATATTATACATATTTTTTAAAGGTAAAATTTCCTTTTTTATTTTTGAAAACCAATTTGATTAAAAATATTTATTTAAAATTAATTAAAAACATGAGTATTAAATAATATAAAGAAAAATCCTATAGGTTGGTATGCATCTAATACTGGAAGTTTTTAGATTTTAGTCTTTTTCAGTCAACTTTTATGTGTATTTTAAATAAGAATTTTTTATTTGATAAAGATTTATTAATGATCTTCTTTGAAACAAAAGATATAAAACAGATAAAACATTTGGAGAAAAAAAAATTCCTTGATGTACTTTAATGTATTTTATTATGAAGAAATTAAATGAATATAATTTTCAACATAAATGTTAAAATAGAATTTTGGATGATAGAAAATATTATGATTATTTTGCTATTGATATAAATAATTTATTAAATGTTGAGTCAGTTATTATTTAATTTAATTAGTTTTTTAAATTTGATAAACTTTTTAGTAAATTAAATCAACTTATTCATAATTTTGGCATAAAGATCTTTCCTATGTAAGGATTTTTTGGGTTTTGCTGTTTATTAATTTCATAGTAATTGTCAGGGAGTATATTTATTAGAGATATAAAGCATTTTAAAGGGAAGGCTAACTCATAAGCTCTTTTGATATGAATAGTATGACCAGTTCTTGGGAACATAAATAAGAAATTTTCTTGGATGTTTTCAAAGTTAAAGTTTTTAAGCTAGCTAAGATATTTGTTAGAGAGTATTTTTTATTTTGTTTCTTCATCTGTTATTTTAAATACTTGTCTAAGATATGTGTTGTGGTAGAATTCATAAAATAGTAGTTATGAGTCAACAAGGGGATCTATATCTCCAGTAGCATAGAATCTCAGTATATCTTATTAATTGTGACCTATTTCATAGAATTTAGACCAACCCTCAGGAAAACTAAGGAATTTTTTAAACCAAATCATGAGAGTTTCGTGTGTGTCACACCATATTGGTACTTTTTCATAGACAAAATAATCTCCCATTTAAAATAATTTGAATTTTTCATATATTTTTTCTCTAAATTTAGGGTCTTCAAGCTATTCTGGATGCTCTCTTAACTTAAACTCTCTATCAAAGGTATTAAATACATGATACATATAAACATGAGCAGGATTCCAAATAATGGTTGGTCCAACTAAATTAATATGGGCTTTACATATTTCGGGGTATTTCTTCTAAAGTAATCTTACTACGATATTACCACCTGAGTACCCAAATAGAATCATTTTTTAACTAATCTTTAAATGCTCTTTAATCAATCTCTAAACCAAATCCACTAATTAAGTTAAGTATCCCTTGTAACTTCCTCTGTTGGTTTCTGTCTCTCCATCAAATCCAGGAACAAATAAATTGATCCATCTACAAAAATTATTTCCTATATAAGTCTCAATAGGCTGCCAATCTCTCCAGTTTCCTATTTAAAATTAAAAGGTTTATCTTATTTTGAAATTAAAAATTCGTTAAAATAAGATATTAATTAGTTAATTGAATGATTTTAGTTTATGACAAAAACTAAAATGCAATTATTACGCAATATAAGACGTCTTAAATAATAGATCAATTTCTACCAAAAATAAGACCAAACAACAAAAGATATCAAACCAAATGATTTTTTACCTGGAAAGCCGTGTACAGTGAGAACAATTTCTTTGCACTCGAAAAACTAGTGCTCTCCAAGATTATCTGTGTAAAAACAAAACCATCCATCATCAAATTAAGCGCGTTTTATGAGATGCGATTTGTATTAAATCATATCCTTTTTTTATTTTTTAATTAACTCAATGCTAAATTTATTTTGATTTTCTTTGCAAACGGAGTAAATCTTTTCAAAAACAGGGAAATCTTTTTTAAGGAAATTATAAAAATGTGTTTAAAGATGTACATTTAATATAAATAATTTACTTTCCACTCTTGAAAGAGAGGTGTAGCTATATTTTTCATTACTTGAGTCCATTTTTGAGAATTTATTTTGGAAATATTATTTAAGATATTTTAATATTCTTGTTGCGTTAATAGAACTTTTGATATAATTACACTTTTTAAGATAATTAAAATCTAATTATATCAAAATGCTGGTCCTACTATTCATTCTTATTTGAATTAACAAGCTTACATGAAACTTTCCATTATTGGTAAATAATTTAACAAGAAATATTAATTTTACTTTTTTATTGCGTCATAATTAAAAAAATAAACTCTTCCTAGTGATGCCAACAACAAATTAAATAGTTTGAAATAGGATTTAAAATAATTAGCATCTATTTATGCTATAAGCAGTCATTTTTTAAATAGTTTTTATTAGATTTATAAAATAAAATTAAAGTTTTATATTTTTTTCTATTATTAACAATAAATAAAACTAAAAGTATCTTTTATTTGGCTTTTCTTTAAGTTAAAATAAGATTTTATTTATTTTATAATAGTTAATGAGCAAGACAAGATACATTGCTTATTTTACACAGTAAAAGGCTAAGAAGATTATAAGAATAAAATTTTTTGTGTATTTGGAACCTTTATTTCTTATTAAATCTAATTTTAAGAAATATTTATTTATTTACTCTCTATCTTACTGAGCACATCGGAATTTATTAAGTTTATTTATACAGTATTCTACAGAGAAAACATGTCAAATTACTATTTAAAATTCTAAAACTATATTAAATCAAAAGTAAAGCAGACAATATTCTCTTGCGTCATTATAGTCTTTAACATTTCTAGTAATTCTTAAAATCTAAATAATAACTTAATTTATTACCTAATATATTATATGTCTGATTCTATAGAACAATACATAAGTTTCTTACGTTTTGCTTACTTTTTTCCTTTAACTTAAAAGTGCTTAACAATAAAAATATAAAATAAATATTTATAATATTTAAGCTAATTTAAATTCACTAATAATATATATTTTTAATTAATTAAATATATTTATCAAATTATATAGAAAATATCTATCAATTTATGTTAATAATGTTAGATGTGATTGATTAGACTTAAAAAACAAGTTATTAAAAAAAATTCAAAACTCATTTTATTCATAATTTAGATTTAGTAAATTTCATTAACATAGTTTATCTATATAAAATCTTTAACAAAAATTCTCATGTGATATATTTATTGAATTGACTACAAAAGATAAACCATCATAAATGTATATTAAGTTCTGTTTTAAATATAATTTAATTCTAAATTAATTTCAGATTTGTTTTTGAGTTGTTTATTTTGTTTTTACACAATTCAATAAAATATTATCATTAAAAAATATTTCTAAAAAATTTTAATAATTATTTTAATATTTTTTTATAGGTTTAACATTTAAATTATTAATAAAATACTTTTTTTTAATTTTATATCTATTTTAATATAATATCTATTAATTTAATTTAAAAAATTTATTAATCTTAATACAAAATTTGTTTTCTAATCAATTTTCCTTTCTAAAAAATTAATTAAAGATTTATTTTCTATAAAAATCTAATTATTTCATTTTTTATTACTTATTTGAAAAAATGGATTGAATTTTTTCAATAAATATTTTTATAAAATACATTTTATGAGTATTTATATAAATATCTTACAAAAATTTAATAAATGATTAAGTTTTATATTTTAATTTTAAATAAAATCAATTTTTATTAAGATTTTATATGAAGATTAGTTTAAATTAAAGTTAATCCCTTATTATATCTCGTTTAAAATAATTTTTTTATTAATATTTATAGAATAAGATTTTTATAAAATATGAAATATTGATATTTTAAAATTTAATTTTGTATCTAAATTACTCAAATTTGTAAATTATGCTTATAAATAAATACTCTCTATTTTAATAATATTGTTTGAAAATTAACTAGCTAAAAAATAAATATAACAATAACTTATGATTTACTCTTTATTAGAAAATTTTATCAGTAAAAGTTTATTAAGTACCTACCGCAATTAATTATATTGCAGCAAAAAATTGAATTAGAAAGTTATTTTGTTCTCTGTCTTGGATTAAATAGAATAATGCTTGAACCTGTTAAAAGAACAAACTTCCTTTAGGACCAAGCAAGATTAAACAATAAAGTTAAAAATAATTAGATTGAGAAATATCCTAAAAAAGATAATGATTCGCCGCCTTTGACTTCAGTCAATTACTAAAATAGTCAATCATCTTAATAGAAATAAAATGTTGAAGGTTTTTCTATACTTTAAAGATTTTAGAATAAAGGAGGAAATGTTAAGTAAAATTTGTAGCATTTAGAGTTAGTAAAAAACCACTCAAACTAAACGAGTAAGAGCAACAATAATTTATCCACGCAAAATTCAAAATAATTGCAAGACCCTTTTACTCCAAATTAATCTAAAATATCATTTGGAAATCACAGAAAAAGTGTAAGCACTATGATTGGCACAAATGGAAGTGCAAAAGGCTAAATGTAATAAAAACTAAGCGATTTTTTAATGTATTAAAATTCTCCATCACAAGCAAGCTCAGCTGCAAAGCTTCATTAATCAGATCAGCAGTTTTTTCCTTTTAAAAACTGCTCCTACCTTGGCAATAATTTAAATTAGACTAATGAAAAAAGAAATTTAGCAATTGAAAATCACATGAATTCCTCATAAAAATTTTTATTTGTCCCTAAAACAGCAGAAAGCAGATACAGAATAAGTTAGACAAATCTAACTTCAAAAGTTACATAAGCCTAAATAGAATAATATTTAAGTAATACAGAACTTTTAGATCGAGCAGAAGGAAAGACGTTTAAATTTTTCAATACAAAGAATAAGTTCGATTTTACAGGAAGAAGCTAATCTCTTGCTTCTTCTTAAATCGTAAATCAAGAATCAAACTAAAATAATAAAGTGTAAATAGACTGTCTCAACCCATACACCCTAACTGCTACTAAAAATGAAAGTCTATTTTTTTCATCTCATAACTTCTACTATTTTGTAATACCAATTAGATCAAAACCTTCCCCTTTAAAACTAAGTAATTTAAATAGGATTTCTTTTGTTTAATTTCTGCTAAATTTAAATCACAAACAAGCTTTTTCACGTTATTTTAAATTAGAAACACAAGCTAAAATTAACTTTATTTGTAAGATAAGAAATCACATATATTATTATTTTTTCTCATTAAAATACCAATTGAATCTGTTATTTGAGCTAATAATATTTATAAAATGAATCTATTTAAAGAGTTTAAAAATGAAATTGGTTTAGATTTTAATATAAGAAAATCACTTATGTACAAAAACTTCAAATTTACAATTCAAAAATGTGCATTTAGTGGGGAAAATATGTTACTACTAAAAGAAGAAAGTTTTTTCAACTAACAAAAGGATTAAAATAAAAGCTATTTGCAAATATTTACTAATCACAATAATAAAAATAGTACCATTTTTGTAAAATAATTTCTTTAAAAATATTTGAACCTTCGATTATAGAATTTGTTGATATTATTTATAATACAAGCTAAGGTTAATTTATTAATTTTGTACAGAAAAATAACAAAGGAATTTTATATTATATATTATTTAATATTTTTAATTAACAATTAGCTGTAAAAATTAAGAACGCTTCTGAAGCTTGCCAAAATAAACTAAAAGGATTTATTTCAAAAACAGCTAACAGACCAAATACTTTTAATTCTGATGATGAATTTGATGTAATTCATAAATTAATTTCACCATTTAAAATTGATTTTATAATACTCAACAAAGATTTATTTAGAAGTACGAAAGATAAATAAAATAAGATTTAAAATATAATTAACGTATTTAATTAAATAAACAACTAAATAAAATATTTAGGGGAGATCATATAAACTATATGCAGAAGGAGGAAAGAAAATGTTTCATATAGATACTGTCTTTCTGTCACTTTATCCTGAAGTTGACATGACAGTATAGGTTTAAGTTAGCTTTGGAGAATAAAAAATATAAATGAATGAAGCTTACCAGAAGTACAAAAAGCAAAAATAGAAAGCGATTGAAGAAGCAAATCAAATACAAATGCAATAAACTAAAGAAAGAGAAATGAAAGTACAAGAAAGTATTTACAATGAATAGTAAAATAAAGAAAAATTTTTGATGTTCCAATCAACTAACTCATCTCCAATTTAAAGTACGAAAAACTTGATATTTGTAAACAGATCTGAAATTATGTAAAAAGACAGAAAATTTATAATTTAAAGTCAAGATGGTAAAAAAAGAAAAAACATTACATAGTTTAATAAATTTAATATGCCTGATATGTTTGATAAATACTAGAAAATGCTTAAACAGAGAGTAAATCAAATTTATTGTATTTTAGCAAATAAATGTTTTTATTAATGATTATTTATTTTAGGAATAACATGAAGCTAAGTAATAAGTAGTATAAGAAAGGAAAGATTAAATGTTTTAAGAAAAATGCTAAGAAGTTGAAGAGAAATTTAGAATAAGCTGTTTAAAATCCATGTTTCAAATTGAAAAAAAGAAAATTATAGAAAGAAACTGTAAGTATCAATTATGGTAGCTAGTCTGGATTAAATTAATCAAATCGACTATCCTTCTTAAATTCTTTGCAGAAAAACTTCTTGCTAAAACGAAAAAAAAACAAATACAACACAGAGCTAAAGTAAATTTTAAAATAAAATTCATTTTAGTTATTAAAGATTTTAACAAAAAAATTATTAATTCAGCCAAAAAATTTCTTAGATTTTAACTTAAATTCATATTTTAACTTCTTAAAAAATTAACTAAAATTTATGAATTCAATCTATTTAATTTATAGTCAGAAAACAAATAAACAACAAAAATAAATATTAAATATTTTAAAATAAAAATTAATATTTTAATTTTTTAAAGAAGAGTGGTATTTTTATTTATATTAATAAAAATTTTTCTATAAAAGTTTATTGCTATAAGAGCTATTGCAAATTGGATGATTAAACTGAGGAAAATCGGACTTTATCCAGAAAAAAGAGTTTTGAGCTTGAGTTGTATTGTTACTAATAAATTTGCTTAAATGTTACATAAAAAATGTGAAAATAAAGCACAATCTATTATATCAAATTATTTGTAATAAAGTTCAAAAATAATCGACTTAAAAACAAAAGGAATTAGTTTTATTTAGAGAGTATTAAATATTTAGAGATAATGGAGAGAAACTAAATAAAAGAAGAAGAGATTCAAAGAGCTTATTGTTCGCTAATTTTCAAATAAGTATAGTGATTTGCTTTATGAAATAAAAATAGAAGCCAAAAAAAAGCTGGATCCTTATTATTAACCAAGGTAAATATTATTCATTTTTAGAATTAAAATTAACGTATAATTCTAAATACAGTGGATTAGCTCAATTGAATAATGCAAGAATAACTGACTAGTAAATAAAATTTGATTTAGATTTATTTTAAAATTTCTTTTTTAACTAATAAAGTGTTCTAGTTTATCAAATCATATAAAATTATCTTATTTAACATTGGCAAAAATATGTTTAGCTTTATGAATCATATAGAGGATCAATGATAATTCTCTAATAAATGAGTATAGAAGTAAAGTTCTTTTTTGTATATCAACCTGTTTTAATTACATAAATAATTAATATTAGAACAAAAAGAACTATTCCATCTCAGTGGCAATGAAAAAACCTTTATTCTTTAAACTGCCTAGTAATAATTAATTGAAGAGTATGGTAAAAGAGTATGCAGAAGCTAAACAATTAATAAACTGAGGTATTAATTTACTCAAAAAATTAAGTAAATCTTACAATATAAACATCTAAATTAAAGAATTATTTAAAACATTATAAAAAATTTCAAATAAAACCTCAAAAGTATTTAGGGAATTTAATAAAATAAAGTATCTTAAATTTCAAATTATAACATAAATAAACTTAGTTAAGGTTCATACCATATTAATCGAGAAGAAATAAATCAATACTTAAAAATCATAAATTAATTTAACAATCTTTCAACTAATATTTTGGAATATATTTATTTTATGAAATTAACAGTAAATAAGAAAATTATTAACTATTTTAAATGCATAAATGTCGTATTTAATTTATATTTAATTAGTTATATATGTAATATATATTAAGCGATCAATTTATATTAGTCATTTTTTTTATTTTTTACTCATCAGAAAACAATATATTTTTATGAGTCAATCAATTAATCTATTTATATTGTTTAATCAATTATTTTTCTAGATTTAAAATATCTTTTAAGCTTATTTCTCAAATTCCCTTTTTTAGGATTTCTTGATACTTGTTAACTGTCTCATCTAGCTTTGAGTGGAATTTTTTAGACAGTTAATGGTCATCTATATTTTAATTAAAGGGATTTAATATATCTTGTCTATAGAATTAATAAATTTCATTCATTAGATTTTTAATATGTCTTTCATCATAATTTGCCATATTGCTTTTTTGACGCAGGATCACTAAAATCTTCAATTATCCAACTGTATAAAAACCATAAATATCAAATTCATCTTCAGCAAGATAAACTGAATTTAAGCATCCTAAAAATGAGCTAATCTACGATTTATTTTCAGTTACTAAAATCTTTTTGGTAATTTAATTATCAATCATATCTAATGTGGCAAATATATTCATTTAAAAATTTAATTCTTCTTGCTTTGAATGGTTGTAGTTTTTCATCAAAATAGGTTCGCTCTTATTGTTTATTATTGAAACATAAACAATTGAATTCTTCAATTTATCATTCATTTTTAAATAATTTCTTTTTATTATTCCTTATATTATATATTATTTTTTAGCTTTGCTCTGTGTAGCCTGCTTCAATTAAATTTCTTTTTCAAACTTTTTCAACTACTTTACTTTTATTTATAAATTAAATATATTTAATTATATCGCATCAGCAATCTTTATTAATATTATATTAAAGTGTTATATAATTCTAAATATTTGTTCTATATATTTACAAAAAAATAAAATTATTGTATTTTTATTCTTACATTACTATCAAATAATTGACTTGAATTAGTTTAATTTTATATTTTATTTTTCTATCTAATTTAAAAGTAAATAAATATTTTTTAAAATGAACTAATAAAAAGTCAGAAAAGACAACAAATAGAAAAGGCTTAATTATAATTAAAATTTTTATTGTTTAATAATCATTTGTTTCTTATTTTAAGCTTATATGAAGGTTTTTAAAATTTTTTAAATGTGTTTATAATTATAAAATAGGATTTTTTATTGAAAAAAAAAAAAAAAATAAATAAATAAAAAACATATGATTAACATTTGAATACAAATATTTAATTTATTTTAAGAAATATTGATAAAATTGATATATTACTTATAAAAAATGTATAAATTAATATATTTATTGCATATTAATATTATTCAGCTTTCTTAACTTTTTTATACATTAAAATTCATCTTTCTAAACATAACACACTTAGCCATTAAAGAATTTTATTGATTTTTCAAAGATTTGACTGATTTAATATCAAAGATTATTATTAAAAACAGTCCTTAAGACCAAAGAAGAATCCAGATTTAGATCATTGCAGTACTCATCTTTATCAAATCTAAAGTTAAAAAAATACCCAAAGTGATAGAAATTATTTCAAATAAAAGTGCAATAAATATTTGAGAACATCTACAACTTGATATACTTTTAATGCATAAAATGATGGGTAAGATTTTAAATAAAACAGGTAGAAAAAATGTTGACAGCCAATAGATAATCATTCCAATTAAAAATTCAATGACCAAATAATCATCTATTACACTTGAAGAATTATCTTTCTTGAGAAAAACCAAAATTTTCGAAAATATTAACTATAAAATGACAATATTTATTATTACATGTCTTATTCTAAGTTAATTGCTAAAACTTTCAAATGAATAGTTACCAGCTTGAGTTAGCTAATAACCTGAATATTTGCATTTTTTAAATAAATTTTACTAACAATTTTAAATCAGTCCATTACTTTATTGTTCTAATCTATTTTATTATAAATCCTATTAACCAAGTTGGATTATCTATTGATTATTAAAAATCTGCTGTTAGAATGTTTATAATTATTATTAATTCTTTTAAATTCCTTATGATAATAATAAATCAGGAGATAAACTAATTGACTCTGCTTATAAACTAAACCTTGCTTACTAAAATCTTATTTGCTAACATTCAACTTTTTACTCCTCTTAATTACAATCTTGAATACTCTTATTATTTTTAGGTTAGTCAGAGTTATCTGGTGCTGTTTAAATAGGGATACCAGTTATTAATTGGATTGGATAGTTTTCAGTATGAACAATACCTTAAGGATTATTTAGCTTTTTATTTAATACTTATGTAGAATTTATAAATCTGGTTTTGTTTTTTTAGGAAATGTTTATCCATGTATATTATAGAATAGCTAAAATTAACAAATTAACTATCGCTATAATTAAAGAAACTGTTTTATTTTTTTATTTACTATTATGATTAATTCTTTATTCATTTTGTTCAGATTCATGAGAATCTTAACTCTTAGCACATTATATACATCTTGATAAATTTGTATCGAACTAAATACACTAATCTTGAGGACAGTCTATTTAGCCTTATACCTGTTTGTTTTCATAATACTACAAAAAACGCTATCTATTACTTAATTGCTTGAAGTCATTGTCAGCTAAACAAACGCTCAGAAAAAAAAATAAAATCTAAAGCTAAATTAGCTGATTTTTCATATTTACCTTTTTTTTATGTTTTTTTAATCTTTTCAATAATTTTTTATTATTATGAACAATAAAAGCTTACTATCATTTGAATTAATTGAGGTAATAAAACAACTAAACTTTTTTTATATATTATATCGCAGTACTCCAATCCAAGTTATATGTATTAAAAAAAATTCAATCTATTTAGTTACTCTTTTAGCAATGATTTTCAAAGTAAACCTAATTCATAAAGAACAATGATCTCTTAAGGATTAAAAACTGATTGAATTATAATAATCGTAATAATTATCCTTATTTACATTATGTCATATCAATCAATCAAAATTTTAATAATTAATTATTTTCAAATTTGATTTTTTGATAAAATATACTAAAAAATACAATAATAACTTGCTAATTACTAAATCATTACAAAAAAATTTAAATTTGATATTTCTCTTTATTATTTTAAAACAATGTATTCATAAAAAGTAAAGATATTTTAAATGAAATAATCAAAAAGAAAATAATTTTGTTAAAGTAATCAATTATTTTATTTAATTTTGCTTTTGATAATTTTATAACTTCATTAATGCTAATTGAACACTGCTTTTTACATAGAATATTTATAAATATAATTTCTTCTACACTAAAAATTGATTTTATATAACAAAACTGATATAATATTTTTATTTTCTCTAAATTAAAATAAATTGTGATTTATTCATTTACTTATTTTTTATGAATTAACAAGCTAAGAATAAAAGTAAAGTAAAAAGATTTTAAAATAAAAAATACATTAATAAAAGATTTTTTTGGCTATGAATTTGTTAATATATAAAATTATAATATTAAAGCAATACATGTGATATATGCTTAGTTGCAAAATAAATATAAAAGCAATTATTTAATTAAGGGGTTATCTTAGTCTTTATATAACTTTATTTTTCTTATATGGCTGTTTTTTTAGAGGAATCATCAAGACTATTGCTATAACTAGGATTTAACATAATTAACACAATTTTATAGTTGATTTGTTTCTGAAGGGCTAAGGCATCCAATGAGTTTTTGGTAGAGATTGTTGTCTCTTTCCATGCAGTTGGCCATAACTCCTTCGAAGTAAAGGATTTCATCAAATAGCTCAAGAGGACTTGTATAGCTGAGAATAACTTTACTTTTGAATTCTACATTTTCTTCATAATCTTCGTCATTTTCATCATCTTCATCATTTGCATTATCATTTGGATTGTATTACATTTACTGTAATTATTGATGGAATTGTTAAACTTCAACTTCAGCTTATTCTTCATTATCTTCTTTTTCACCTTTCTCTCTGAGTTCTACAATTTCTATGCAGAGCTTTACAAGATATTGCATAAGTCCTTGCATAGATTGAAGGATTGTGGAAGGTAATTAATTCTCATTTAGCTTGAATACAGAGCTTATACCTACAAGCATTCTTTACTTATCATAATCAGCTTTAAAGTAGTTAAGCAAATCGAAGTATTCTCTAAAGAAACCACTAGTCCAACCATTGCTTTCCAATATTTAGAGAGTGAGTAAAGAATTATAGTAAATGCATAAAGCAACAACTTCAATGTTAACAACTTTAAGAGGCTTGCACTAGGTATTGCCCATTCTTTAGATGGACTAAGAGACTATTTCAGGAATAAGTTAGTCAATTGAAGGTTCTTACATGTTTTCAACAAATCCTATGAGTAAGCTTGTAGCCAACATTTGATCAACTTCATTGAATTCACTAGCATTAGAGTAAGTAATTTTAACCATTTCAAATAGTAATTAGACTAAGCTTTGATTGAAAGGATCACTTTGAGTTAAAATTACATCTCTTCCTTTTTAGAAATAGTTTTTCATAGGACCAATCATACTATCTAAGGCTTCAACCCATTATTCTATTTTTTTAAATAAAATTAAAAAATGTATTTTAAAATAAAATAAATTTATAAAATCTATTGTTAATTATTTTGATTTTATTAAATTAAAAAATGTTTAAATTATAATTTAATGATTTTATAAATCTAAAAAAATAAAATACTTCTAGAGTAACTTGTGTTTTAGGTGAGAATAGAGAACAGCTAGATGTGATCGTTTGATGAAAGAGAGTTGATGTTAAGTTAAGTAGGGAATCCCAAAATTGCATAACAAATAAAGGGATAGAAAATCCAAAGATTATTAGAAATGCAAGGAGATTTGAAAAGAAGGGTATTGAGTAAACTGAAACCTTCTTCTAAGTAGTGGAAATCTTTATCAGTGAGACAATCAATGATAAGTTTTAGCAAGAAATCGTTTTCCATTTTTGCGTAAATTCCAACTTCTAAAGGTGACTCTAAAATTTAGTTGATTGCCTAAATGAATTATTTATTGTTTTATTATTAAACAGAAACACTAATATATTAGATAAATTTACTTGAAGACAGCCTGCAGCTGGAAGTTCACCATCTTCACCAGCTTGATCTTCATCTAAATCCTTTTCTTTGTATCTGTAAAAAGCTAATGACAAATGATTTGCTAAATCATAAGCAAAAGGAGTAATTTCGTTAGTGAAGTTTTCTACAATACATTCTAAAGCGCTAACTAAATTTTCATTATCGATTTATTGCATTAACTTGATGTAAATGGAAAGCATATCAGATAAGCCTGGGCGGACTAAATCTTTAACACCTTCTTAGTCGATATAATATTAGAGAGCAATAGAGGCCTTTACACGCACAACCAAATCACCATCAATCATTCTTTAGCAAATACCCTAAATTATTTATTTTAATTGATTTAATTTAAAAACAATTTTAAATTTTTACAGAGATAATATTGGATAAGTTTTATGGATTTTTGAAGTCAAGTCCTCCATATTTGCCGAGCAACCAGCAAGTACGTGCTTTAAGAATATTAGCTTCAGAATTGAGTTCCTTAACAATAAAGCTTTAAATGATATTCTCTAATTGATCAGTAAGATTTTTCTCTTCATATACCTTTTGTTGTTTTGCAAATAGTAAAATTAAGTTAAATCAGTATTAATTGTAAATTACAATTTATACTTGTTCTCTAATTACTCCCATTAGTTAGAAAAGACCCTCTTTCTGTGCAATTGTAACATTTTAATTGTTACGAGGATTGACTCCTTTATCAAGGCAATTCACTATTAAAGATAAAACATATTCCAAATAAGACTCATTATTAGGATTTGTAATCTTGCAAGCTTCCTTGATCAACATGATTGAAGTATTCTTCATTTTTAATTATTTAAAAGTAAAATATATTTATCATAATCAATATTATTTATTTTTAGGAATTTACTTTGTTCACTAAAATAGAATTATCTTCATCTTTACGAATGTAATCTTCAGGATCTTGATTGTACAAGTTAAAATCTTCTGGAGTAGTTGAAAGCAAGGGAATACAAATATCCAAGACAATTTTTTCAAGTACAGCTATTTATATTATTCAAAAATAGTTATTATTTATGTATTGAAACTAAATTTTTTTCTCTTTTAATTGTATTTAATTCCTCAAATTAATTAATTAATTATCATGCGAAACAAATAGCTTATTTAATAGAACATTAATAATAATTGTATTTAGAAAAAAAAAAATAAATATTTCAACAATTTAATCCTATAAAAACTTATTTGCTTTATAAAATAAATGAATTTTAGTTTGATTTTATTAATTTTGAATTTATTACGGTGGAGAGTATTGAATGTTTCATCATGACCGAGTGAATAGTAGATGAAAAGAATACAGTTATTGATAACAATATCTGAGACATATTAACCTTTGTAATATTCATTAAAGAGAATTTCAAGCACAGATTCAAAGAAAGAGACTGCATATTTTTACAAGAAAAGGCATGATACTTGTTGAATAACTCTGTCTTAAGGATTTTTGAAGCAGTATTTGTGGAAGATTCTTTTATTTACAATGAATGATGTTAAGATTATAAATTTTAAGGAAAATAGATTGAAAAAGATAATAATATTAATAATATTGATTAGGTATTTAAAGCTCATAAACAAACAAATTAATTTGTTGAATTACTTGATAAGGATTTTGAAGCACCACTTTCTGTTTTTCCAGTAAATGTTTTTGTGGGGGTTTTAGGATTAGTTAATATTTTAAGGGATGTTGAATCCAATTAATATTTTGAAGATGACCATCCAGTTTTAGAATGTGCTCTGTTCAGCTAAAATTAAAGGGAATTACATATCGATGGCCATGAAATAGATTTTAAGAATGCTTTTCAAGAGGGGAGCGATTTATTCACTATAGTTTTAAATCATTTAACCTGCAAGATTTTACAAAATAACAATAGATTTATTAATGATGTGATCCATAATTGCACGGTTATCAATTTCGAATTCGTATTTTTAATATAATTTTTCAAGAGCAAAAAGACATCCTTAAATTTCTTCCATGTTTTGAGAAGGAGCAAGTCTGTTGATTACAGTTTCCAACAAATCTGGCCAAGCAGCAGGATAGTCATAATTAATAATTATGCTTAAAATCTTTTTGTAAACTTTGCAGATTTGTTAATCGCTAATTGACCTAATCAAAGCATCTAAAATACTTTGTCTAAGAGTTGCCTTTTCTTTTGATTTATTCATTAAAATTATTTTCATTTTTTTTAATAAATTTCAAAAAGTGCTACCTTGATCTAATAGTTAGTTATTGTTGTAGTTTTTGTTTGGAACCCAAAAGTTTTCCACAGTATTCTTTAAATTAGCAATAGCAGAAAGACGAATATTAATATCTTGTTAACTGTTACTGTCAGCTAGTATCATTAATGAGACACAGTAGTTTGGATTCAAGCAATTTTATTGAATAAATTGCTGACCTTAATTAATTATTTGCTGATCATTAGAAAAAAATCCTTAAAATACTTAGATTAGAGTTTGTTGATCCACCATTTAATGCTGTTTTACCTATTCAAATTTAAAGAAAGTTATGAAAACTTAATGGGTCTGGCAGTTGAACTAAGTTAATAATTAAGCATAATAAGAAAAAAAGCGCTTTACCCTAGTTAATTGCTTTGCTTGATTGTTTGTAAAAATGATATCTTAAAGATAGTAAATTTTATCTTTTTTTATTAATTATTTTTTTTTTTGAGTTTGAAAATTTGATAATTTAAGAATTGCTCAAATCTTTTATTTTTCTTTTTCGAAATAGTTGTGTCGATATGAACATTATAAAAATAGCGCTTCTGATTTAACAAGCAAAACAATTTTTATTATTCTATAAATACTAAAAATTAACAATCTATGTCTTATTGATTCCGCAGATTCCTTGTTTTTTCGCCTAAAGCGGGTAAAAAAAATTAAAAATTTAAAAATTTAAGATATTTACAAACTATTTAATTCATTCATTCATTTTTGATGATTCTGACTAAATTTACGAAATATACGTTAATATTTTTCTTCAATAAATAGAAACTTTCAATAAAAGAAATGAATTAATAAAGTCCAAATTTTGTTTAAGAAAGATATGAATAAATCTAAACTGAATATATTTTTCAAGCCATCTTATAAACGAAGCTATTAATTTATCAATATATGGCTAAAAATATTAAAAAATTTCTATATTTTTTTCTTGATTTAAATAAATTAAATATTTATACATTTTATTCAAAATATTTAGAAGATATTTTTGATCAATACTTCAGAAATTTCTATTTTGATATACTTTGATTATAATTTACCAGAATAAATTAAAGCTATGAATTAAGCAAACACTTCTTATATTCATTCAAACTTATTCTAATCTAGGCTTTTCTCAGCTAATTGTTAAGTTTTTAATAAAATTGTATAATTTTTATTGATTTGAAAATAAAATAGCAAAATTCTAAAAAAAAATTTATTATTTTTAATTAACTCAAATAAATCTATAAAAAATACTAAAATAATTAAATTAAATTAATATTTTTATAAATTTTTGAATAAATATTTAAAGTCATTCAAAAATAACAACTCATTTAATATATTCAAAAGATATTTTCATCATATAAAAATAATTAAATATTCTTTTTAATATTTAAGTAAATATATGTCTAAATCCTTACTCAATTTTATTAAACTAATTAAAAGATGAATATTTTGTTTATTTATTAAATAGATAAAAAATCAAGGATTTTTCGTTTTAATTTTTTAAGAAAATATTAAAAACAAAACTTTACCAAACCATTTATTAAAAAAATGAAATCTGCTAAGTTAATAAATATCATCAATTGTAACTGCTTATAAAATTAAGCTTTAAGTTATTAAACTATAAGACACTATTTATGTGAATTTTTAAAATGAAAAAATGGAATGGTCGATTGCTTGTCTTATGTAAGTAAAAGCAAAAAGAAACGATATAAACAGATATATAGTGGATATTATATATTTTTTTAAATAAGGTGTTAAATTGTTTAAATGTTCATTCTTCGTACAATCCGTTTCCATGCCTTTTTTCGAAAAAGATTATCTTAGAAATTCTAATAAAACCATTTTAAAAGCTTACATTTGTAAATCGGTATTGGAGTTTATAGATTGCGAAGATTGCTGTTATTACATTTGAGGCATCATCTGAGAACTATTTTGCTATTAACTAGTTTGCATATTGCTGCTTTATTGTTGAAGTTACAAATCTTTTGTAAGTTATTTAGTTTTAAAAGGAGGAATGTTTTGTATATGTGAGTTATATATATGATCAATATCATTTTCATTTTTCATTCTTATTCTATTTCTTTCCATTGTTTCTCTGCTTATATCTTAATCGGGGTAGGCATCCATATATCTTTCTATAATTTCCTCATCTTCTAAATATATTCCTGGTAACTAGTTACCAAGAGTTAACCAACCAGGCATTGTGTTGTGTGGTCTACCAAATAATTCTATTTTCTTACCTCCAGGACACATTCTTTCTATTAAATTGTAAATTTCATCGGGTTTTCTACTTGTTTCTCTAACTTCTGAGACTATCACATCGCAATCTATTTTTCTATTAATTTTAGGATTACCTTTAATTCCTACAAGACAATGCTCTTTAGAATGGTTTAGCCAATGACCTGTTCTTCCTGTTCTAATAATTCTTTGAAGCTAGTTTGTTTTCACCCAAATTATTTCTTCAACCCTTCTATATCCCCAATTAGTTAAACACTCTCTACCCAGCTCCATAGCACGACCAGTTACCCATAAAAAGATAACTCCTTCATCTTGAAGCAAATCGACTCTCATGGCTTTCATTTCTCTATCCTTTTATATTTCGTTAATAATAGGAATTAAAAAATATTTATAAAAAATAAAATATTGATTAATAAAATCAATAAAAAAATAATTTTAGATGGCAGATAAAAGTTAGTAAAATCTAATTTTAAAGCAAATGAAATGCAAACATTTTATAAATTCAATTATTTTATAAAAGTAAACTATTTCTAAAGAAAATATAGCTGTCAGCAAAATCATTTTTTCAGTAAATCCAATAAATTTTTTTAAAATAAAAAACTTTAAAGGAAAATTGTTCCTGTTTCATTCTATTATTGAATAAGCTATATCCTTCCCATCTCATGTTTTATTTTCAATAAATTATTAATTCTATTTATTAATTTATTCTTACTTTTAATGTACCATATGGAAGAGTCATGTGAATATCCCAAGGAGGATCAGCCATTATACAGTTGAATTTACCCAAAATATTAAAATCTATTTGTCTTAGATCACAGTTAATCCATTAAGGATTGAGTTTTTTTTCCATACCATCTAGTAAATGATTATCATTATTCATGTTATTTATATCAACATCTAACTCATAATGAACGAATTTGCAGTAATCCATATGCCTGCAAGTATCTAAATAAGAACAGTTTCCTAAATTTTCATCTGTATGAGGGCGAATTATCTTTCTGAAATGAGCTTTGTTGCAAGGAACTGTCGAATTTCTTATTTATATACACTTATCTCTTGTACCGCAATCACAATAATCTATTCTTCTGGAGCCTTGCTTTCTGAAACTTGCTAGTGCAGACTCTTCTGCTGCTGAAATTTTATTCAATAAATTGCTTTTTTCTTTGCTTTGAGTAATAACTTCCTTTTGAAGGCCAGTTTCTTTCTTTAATAGATCTTCAATTTCCTTTAATATAAGTAAATTGTAATACATTAAAACACTTCTCTAACATTCATAAATGTTATTTTTAAATAAAATTAAGTACTCTTTTTGAAATTGCTTGTTTTGGTGGGGCAGTTGAGGAGCTACTATTTGTTTTTGAAGAGGAAGGCTGAGGTTTTTTATCAAGGATAGGCATAATTTTAGGTCTATCTTTGGAAAATTCTCTTGACAACTATTTAATTTTATCCTTGTTTATATCTACTATGAAGTCAAACAATTTAGTTCCTACAGCACATGTTTCTAGCTTGATTGCCTTCTTGTCATTTAATTCTTGTAGCAATGGAATTAATTCTAATTTCTTAATAAATGATGATGAATCTTTAATATCGCTGAACGCCTCTATAAAATTTTCAAACAACTCAGCTGAGTGCATTGGATAATCAAATAAATCACTCAAAAAATAATCTAATAAAATTGCGCGAAATTCATGCTAACTCGAAGGTGGAAATTCAAGAAAATCATATTTTTATTTTTTTCCAGAAGGAATAATCATGCTAGGATTTAATAGCTGTAAGGGTTACGATGGTTACATCCCCATCATGCCAAAACTGTTTTAAAATTAACTCATCATTCCCATAGAATTCATTTAATTTTAAAGCATCTATTGTTATTATTGCTAAGATTATTACTGCTAATTTAACTACTGCAATCCTTATTGAGAGGAGTTTCTTTATGAATTGGCTGAAGAGCTTTTTCCTGAACTGTATTCAGAATTCTAGCCCTGATTTGATGCAGAATTTTAATTATAATTTTATTGAGATGAGTTACGATTACTATTTTTAGAGCTAGATCCTCCGTTGTTACTATTATATTACCTGCTTTGGCTATCATCCTTCGAGTAACTGCGGTCTTAATGATTGTCTCTTTTACTGCTTTAATAATTGCTACTATTGCTATTGCTATTGGCTCCGCTGCTAGAATTACGAGCCTTTTGCTTTTTATTTGATATTTCTTAATCTTTTACAGAGCTTCCCATAATATTAATTAATATTAACTCTGTTTAGATAATTTTTTCTTTAAATAATAAATCAATAAACTATAAATCTATCTTAGACGCTCTCTTGCAGCTTATAAATATTTGATTCTATTAATTTAAGTATAAAATTTACTACTGCATCACCAAGATGTATACTTACCATTCTAAAATGACTGCTGCAAATCTTTATAAAAAAATGTAATTATTTAAATAATTTTATTTATTTATATAAAAACATATCTAAACATTTATTTATTTTTAACGAACAGATTCTATTTATTTATTTTCAAATTATAGAGCATATACTTATTTAAATTTAAACAGTGATCATACTCAATGTTAATAGCCTCCACTGAATAAAATAAGTAAATATTGATATCAATAATATTGAGTTTTTAACTATGAATAAATCAATATTGACTTAATTAATAAAAATAAAACTAAACAAAGAAATATTTATTGATTATTTTTTTAATAATTCTATCAGACTTAATAAATTTAATTTACTTTCAAATTATTAAAAGAGTTAGAGATTAATAGAATATTTAGAAAAGCAATTAGTTTTTAAAGAAAAAAATGAGGCATTCACCTATGGCTAACGATTTAGAATTTTATACAAAGAGATTAAGGACAGAAGCTGCTCGTCAGTAAAGCGATTCATATTAGGCTTTTGTGCCTGTTTAGGTATTTGAAGAAATAGTTATTCAAATAAGTAGAAGACTAGATAGCTTTGAGCAGAGATTGTATCAACTTGAGAATAGCAACATGTATAACGATGATATCCTTAAACTTATAAGAGAGGAATATAAATAATTCAGTGGAATCTATAAAACTAGTGTTTCTGATTTAAAATCAGACATAGAAATTCATAGCAAATACATCAAACAGCTAGAAAAGGCTCTTAATGATAATACTACTTTCTTAAACGATTTATCTAGCACAATAGCAACTAAAGATGAATTGAATAAAACTAATAGAGTTACAAATGATCAAATAGATGCTCTTAATAGTGAACTATAAAATTTCATCAACAGTGCCAACAAAAACAACTAATTTATGGTGTTGAAAACCAAAGAAATGGAACTGCAGTTCGAAAATTTAAAAATAAATAATATTAACTCACAAACGAATTCCTATGATTTAAAAGAAAATTTTATTGCCAGTAATTAAACGATGCAGAAATATGTAAATGAGTTAAGAGAAGAGCAAACTTTGATAGTATAGAAAATTTAAAAATCTGTTGAGAGAGAAATGGAGTGGATTAAGTCTAATTTGGTCAAAGTTATAGATTTAGTAATTCAGTAAAAAGAAATTTGATAGCTAAAACCAATAAAAAGCAGATAAATATTAATTTAATTATTGTAAATTATTTTGAATATACCAAATACGATTTATTTATGTTTTATAAATTTTATTTGCAAAATATCTACTGATTAACAAATTAAAAAAAGAACTATTGATAATATTTATTTTTTTAATCTATTTTAGTTAAACTCTAAATTTAGCTGAAAATAAATAATTTAGAATTAATATTTCGTAATTATATAAAAAAAACTTTTAAATTTATTTATTATTTTATTTTTATAGAATTAAAATGCGTTTTACTAACTACTTTGTCAGAAAAAAACTTAAAACAATTTAAAAAGTATTTAAAACAAATTTCAAAAATTTTTGTTTTTATTAATTTCTAAAATCCTTAAAAGTAAAATAACTTAAGTATCTTACATTTCATTAATCTTCATTGCTGCATTTTACATCTTTTCTAGGTTTTTAAATTAAGATTTTTATTATTTTATTTTAAAACTATCTAAAATAAAATATTCAACTTTATTAAATTTTATTTCAACTCAATATTTCTTTCCTAATTTTATTTTATCAACAGAGAGTCGAATTGTATCTCTTCTAATTAAAAAAACGAGGGTGACTAATTTATAAATTTTAACCTAAAAATTTCTCTAATCAAATAATGTTGAATTATATGTAAAAAAGGTTTTTGCAATTACTAAATACCCCCTGATATTTGAAGTTGCAATAAAGTTTTAGCATATGGAAATAAGAATTAAGAAACAAAAAAAGAAAGAAGATGAGCAAAGTTTGAGGCACAAAAACTATAAAAATGCAAACAAAAATGAGCATGAAAAATATGAGTGAAAGAAAGAAAGAAATAAAGAAATGATTGAGAGAAAGAATGCAGATAATACAAAAAGTGGTTTGAGTAATATTAATCACACAACTAAAGAAAGATATCTTTTGGATGAGGTCAATAAGTGATTTAAGTTGCTTAAGATGACTTTGAAAGGTAGTGATAATAATAATTATTATTATTGCAAAAATATAATATAAGAAAATTAGAAAAGAAAGAAATTTATATATAATCCCACAAAAATAATATAAACATTAATATATATACTTAATATACAATCATAGAATCAATACGAGTGATACAAAAAAAACTCATACGTAAAAAATTCGAGTGAAGAGAAAAAAGGAGGTCATCGCAAGATGGGTAAAAAAAGCTGCGAAAAGGGAGAAAGGGGGAAAAAATGCTAGAAGTCAAATAATTTAAGTAATAATGTGAATGGAGTTTGTAAATTGATAACAAAGAGTCCATAACCTTAAAATTAATCTCATCATACTTACAGGACAAGATTATAAATAATGTAAAATGAGAAATAAGGAATGAGCTTTATGAATACAGAGCTGACTGTGACTACAGCTTGTACAGTCACACTTTCAAATTATAATATGAATAACACCAAAGGTTCTTACTTTGATTAAGTAACATCTTCATTTCTACATATTATTTTTATACATTAAATGTGCAGTGCTCTCAAATTTGAAGCCGCGTTTTTAGCTTTTAACTTTTTTAGAAATTAGTTTTTTTTGGGTCGCTTCTTTGCTCATTCGTCAGAAATATAATTATTAAAAAAATCAATAAATATAGTATATTACTGCTATCATATCACATCATCGTTAAAGAACAAATAAATTATCCTAGATATTTTTATTAGTAGAATGAGAAAATGAGAGAGAATATAAAACGAAAACGGATGAATTGGATTAGAATATAAAAATAGTTAGAATAAAAATAAAATTATGAAATATCTTTTTTATCATGTGATCAATTAAAAAAACTAATAAATCACCCCAATCGATCAATAAATCAACTTTTTAGTTGATTTAATTATTGAAAAGAAATAGAAAAATGTAATAAAATTGGCTAAGTCCAAAGAGTATTGAGCGAATAAACTTTAATTAAATTAAAAGCTTATCAATATTTTCTCTCAAAATTTAAATTTATTTGTTTGTTGCTCACCAATTGAAACAAATACCAATCAACAAAATATCCTAATTTTTAATCTTGTTAAGACGACAAATTTATTTTTTTATTAAATATATTTTACGTTAATTTTTTTTAACTGATCTAAAAATCCAGAATTTAAAATGAACTGATCAAATAAATTACAAGTTAATTTTTCATAATACTAAAATTTTTTAATTTATAAATAAATACATAGAGTTCGACAACAATAAACTGTGACTTTAGTACCACATTTGCTAATTCTACTTAGTAAACATAGTACAATAGCACAAATGGCACCTTCAGAGAAGAGACAGTCAACTAAGACTACTTTGAGCAATTAATCAATGTCCAACATAATAATTAAAATAACCAGAGACCTAGGAGGTTAAAAATTTAAAAGCTTTCATTCTAGAACAATGAAGATACATAAAAATTGCAGGATAAATTTAAGAATCCTCAGCTTTAACAAAAAAAAATAACAAAAAAGCAACTCTAAAAATTTTAACCTCAAGATTTTCTTTCTGAATTGGAAGACATTTTCAAAAATCTAAATGAATCGATAAAGACTTACAATTACAAGATTCCATCAAATCCAAATTACTAAAAAAAGGCATCTGCCACATAAATTTTCCATCCTATCACATTCAAAAAAAGAATACTTCTCATAGACAATATAATAAAACTTGGAGTTTATTTCAATTACCAAAGATAGATTGTGCAGTAAGCAATCGCTCTTTTCGACACTCTCTTCCTCCAGCCTAATAACCAAATAAAGGAAAAAAACCTTTAGTTGTATGCGATAACCTCCCTATTCATTTCAGCTAAAAAAGAAGTAAGCCTTTAATTTAGTTTAGTTTGCAATTAGCTAAATAGCTGAAGCAACATGCAATTTAAATTCATAAGACACTTTAATTAAATTAAATTTCCTTAAACGATAGGATTCTAATAAGTAAACGCTAGACAAATACGTAGAATTCACAAATTAGTACACAAATCAAGATTTTATCAATTGCGAGATGAGTATATTAAATGTATTTATTTTTTAATTTCTTAGACACTTTTCATTTCTACCAAAAATTAAATTAAATTTATTTCTTTAATTTATATTTTTGATTATTTTAATTTCAAAAAAAAGCTTCTCAAGTGGTAAATTAGCCCTCTAAGTTTAGAAACAGTTAATGGAGTAATCATTGACTTACTTGAAGGCAAGTTTTTTGGATGCGGCTATATGAAATAAAATTTCGCCTTCTAATTTCGTTTAAATGTGCTTGTAGATTTGATTAACTTGAAGTAGAACTTAACAAATTTTTAGTATTGTATAAAAAATATTTCGCTAGCACTAATATTTGTCAGCCTAACAATTGCTCAAGGCTGTTTTTCAAGCCTTGACTAAGCACAAATTGATTTGACAGAAAATATTTTTCATCTTTGCAATTAAACCACTTCTTCATGTAACAGCACAACCCTAGCTAAAATAAATGACATATTTGCCCAATTTATGCGTAAATACTTCTACCTTGCTTCTATCAGCGATATTGCTTTAGAAATCTAGTATGTTGCTAAGTTCTTAGACTTCCTCTCAGATCCAATTGTAAATTTTTAAGTTTAATCAAACTACAAATTCCCAAGCACATTTATTAAAACTATTAAATATATGACAAAAATATTTTAACAAAACTAGCTGTAAATTTAATAAAAATTTTTTAATTGTTTGATAAACGAATAATTAGGTTGAAAATAATTAATCAAGAAGCTAAAAATAATTAATTAAATAGAATGAAAAATTAATAAAGGATATTAAAGAAAAATAAAGATAAAATAATTTACAAAAATAAGAGAAACATGTCAATCTAAAAAAAATTGAATTTAAAAGTTAAATATATAGTTTTTTATTATTTTTTGAAATCAAAAATAAAACTTAAATTAAATTATTAAAAATAAAAAATATAGAATTATCTTCTTAAAATCAAAAACAAAAAACTTCAAAATTGAAATATTTTTAAAGCATAAAAAATGAATTTAAATAATTTAAGTTAAAAAAAATAAAATAAAAGAATTTTCTAATTTAAAAAATTATAAATTTGTTTAAATATTATTTTTAGCTAAAGGAATGAATAAATATATTTAATATTTTATAAAATAATATTTAATTTGTTTTTTTATAAAAAAAAGATTTATTAAGTACCTAAAAAGATCCATATTTAAACACACTTCCCAAATGCAGTAGAGTTTATTTAAACTTCTAAGTTCTTGTGAATGAATCTCATATTTAAAAAAACAAAAGTAAACAAATAAACATTAACCACTATCATCTGCCTATCAAACAATAAAAAAAAAAAATAATTAAAATCATAATAAATAATAAAAATTTCTAGTTTAAAATACAAAAATAAAGTTATTAAAAATGTAATTAAGCTGAAAACTAAATCTTCACCAACAAATAATTAAACAAAATAAATAAATAAACAAAATAAAAATTAATTATTATTCCTCCAAAACACAAATATATGATTTTTCTTACTTTCTTCAAACTTTGAAGTCTATTTCAAATCTTAAATTGCTAACTTAATTGATCTAACTTCTTAAATAATGGCTAATTATGATCTTTAATACAAAATAAACAAACTAACTACATTGATATAAATAAAATAAAAAAATAACTAGATATACACTTTAATAAGTTAATGAATGAAAAATTAAAATATTAGCTAACTGTCCATATTGTAATAAGTAAACACTGCAGTTTGTAAAAGCATACATTACTATAAAAATAGTTCCTTTACAATGGGTAAATAAAAATTAATTATAATTAGCATTAATGCTTAAAATAAATGAGTAAAATCAATATCTTTTCAATTAAAACCAATAATTACATATGTATACATGCATGTAAAACAAATTCTTATTGTCCTTTGACGCTTTTACTATTACCTAAACTTTCAAAAATAAATAATTTTTTATTATTTAAACTTGCAATTATATTTAAAGTGCACTTATTAATTTTTCGTTATTATTTATTATTATTTTTTAGAACTAACTTATAAAATATGATTATTTTATTTATTTAAATATTTTTTATTTTAAATTAACATCAATCAAATAATTTTTTAAGTAAATTTTACACAAACTGAGATAAATATAAAATTTGTACAATAAATTGAATTCTTAAAATCATTTTCATTCGATTTGAAGATATCTTTAAAAAAAATAATACATTTATTATAAAGTCTTTTTTAAGTATTCCTATTAATCTTACAAGGAGAGTTTTGAAAATATGCAAAATAAATGAAATTTCTAATCAAATTAGATATTTAATTTGATGATAGTATCAAAATATTCTTATTTAACTATTATTTTATTTTTTAAAAAGCATTTCGATGTTATTAACGTTTTTAAAGTTAACCTTAATTTTAATCAAAAAAATTATTTCAATTTTTATCTTTTTTTAATTTTTCGATATTTAAAAATGTATGAAATATTTATTTTTATCATTTGAATTCTTTCTTATTTGAATAAAAATATATTTTGATTAAATATTTCTAGATTATTTTCAAAAGATATTTGAAATTAATTCAGTAAATGGAAATAAAATATATGATGGGAATTAATCCAATATTTCCTTAGTATTTGATATCATAAACGTTTAAAAGGATTAAAACACAGTATAGATATTATTTATCTATTAAGATTTACATATAATTTCAGATGATCATTAAAATAGAGTATAAATCATAATTTACATAATTATTTTAAAAAATTGTAAGATGAAAGTATTAATAAATGTGAATTTAGAAAATAAAAGATATTTATTTGCTAAGATCTTATTTCTAGTTATATCATAGTCTTTGTTTTTGTATTTTGTGGTGATTAAATTTAAAAGCAAATAAATGAAATAGATTGAATTTAGTTTAAAATAAATCTTTTCTATCGTTTTTGAATGTTTAGTTTTGTTTTACTGATTTAAATCATTCAAAATAAGAAAAAATTGTAAATAAAATCACTTTTTATTTAAATTTGTTTTCAAAAAGCCAATCTAAAAATTTGAATGATCAAGATAAAAGTTGAGAAAAACATGAAAATATGTCCTTAAAGACTATCTAAAGAAGAGATATGAAGAATATTTTAATTTACTGATATGGAATTTTTATTTTGAAGCTAAAAGAGTAATTAATATTAATGAAAGATATAAATGTATATTTGATTGTTAGTTATTTAAAGTAATAAATAGTTTGATGGCAACATTAAGAATATAAATTTGATGAAAAGAATAAATAAATACTTTTAAATTTCATTAAAAACCTTATAAATAGAAGGTATGTAGATAATTTATTTAAAATTATTTATGTTCTACTTTATTTAATTGTTAAATGGAGTGGTCGATCATTCATTTAGTAACTCGTATTTTTGTTATGATATTTAGTTATTACAATAGTAATTATTATAAATAGAATGTTGGATGGTTAGATTTAAGTATATATATTCAGAGTGAGAGAATATGATTTAGTTTAATTATTGAAGAGATTTTGTTTTTATTGATTTATTTATATTTTGGGTCTATAATATCTAAAATATATGTGATGGTGTAAAAATTTATTTGTGGTGTTTTTAAATGAAAAAAGAAGAAGAAATTAGTGTTTTGATTTGTTTTTTTTTGGATAACTAAGAAGATTTGGAATTATTATGAGATTATGGTTAATATTTTTATTAAATTCTTTATAAATATATTCTTTATTTATTCTTAAATATTATTTAAATTTGTTTGTTTCTTTATTATGTCTTTTTTTAGTTGAATCACATATTGTCCATGGAGTTCATTTAGTCATCAGACAGCACAATTTGTGTTGAATTTATTGATTTTATTTAAGGATTTGAAATTTAAGAGTCATCTGAATCCATTTTTTTTTCTTCCTTTACGAAACGACCTTTAACTCTTTAACGAGTCTTAGCGATTTTCTTTCTTACTTCATAACGGAGGACATCCCACTTTCTTGTTAACTTTTTAATAAGATACTTTTCGATTTTTTATCTGCGAAGTTCTCTTCTCTTTTACATTTCTTCAGGAGTCAGCTAAACCCCAAATATTATATTGGGTTAGTACATAATTTGAGATTATTGAGGTTAGTTTTAACTTGATACTGAGGATTACATTGAAGAAGGAACTTATTGTGTCTGTGAGTTGTTTTGCATGTTAACATCAGAGCTTGTTTCCTTTCTCATTAAATTCTAGAAGATATTCAATGATGCTTCAAGTAAGAGATTTTTTACAGAGGATTATTGTTGTTATGGAGAAGAATTGGAGTTTGCAGAGTCAATTCCTAAGTCCTAAAGCATAGAATTTTATTTAGATTACATAGAACGAATTGGTTTAGGGATAAAAACTTATCCACTGAGTTTACGTTCAAACTAGCTTTAGGGAAATAATGAAAAACCATTCAAATCAAAAAGACCCTTGAAATCATCTGCAGATTATGAGGCATCTGAGTTAGATCTACCCTTCTCAATCAAATAGCTTTAGTTTGTCTAAGATTGGTACTATTGTTGTTATTGCTATGATTACTAGTTTTAAGTGAGTAGAGCCAGTAAGAGATTTAAATCTTTAAGATTGTTTTAGCCGTAGTAACAAGCGTTAGAGGAAGGAAGGTAGTCCTATGACCCTACGCTTGAGTTTGAGAGAGCTCTATCGCGGATCTCGGTGGAGGCAAGGGAGTCGGTATCGCTAACTCCAAGCTTGGTAGAATGTAGTAAGAAGTTGTTCATGTCAAAAAAGCTCATTTTAGAAGGATTTTTTTACTTATGAATATATTTTGAAGATTAAAGTAGAAATTTTCAATGGATTTGTATTTTTTTGGTTTTTTAATTATTTGTTTCCTCTTTTTTGAGGCAGTGAATTTTTAATTTTCTTTTTTTATAATTAATTATACTTTTAAAATGCGCATTCAACATGAATTTTTAAACACTACAGAAAACAAAACAAAAGAATCTTATTAGATTTTAAATTTTTAAATCATTACGCTATGCTATTTGATTAAGCAATAAACAACTTATTTCTAACGGTCTTAAATCAATTAAATTGCCTAGTATTAGTCATAGATTATCTTTTTCCCCACTGTTAAAAAGCTTTTAGGGTAGTCTTGTGCACGATATGTTGTCAGAATTCTAATTTTTTTCCACAAAAATTTACTAAGCTGTTCAAAAGTATATTGCAAATACTGTTTTAGCACACTGGTGAAAAATAAGCAAGCAAGTAAATAAATAAATAAATAGAATCATGAAAAATTTTTAAAGAATTTTACCAACTTATCATTTTAAAAAATGTAGAGCAGCACTAAAAGTATTATTTTTAAATGTTTAAATAGAAATATTTCTTACTAGCAAAATACCTAAAAAAATGATATCATATTGTCTGGTAGAATTCCCATTTAAATTTGATGCTTCTACTAGAATAATTTATTTTCTTCTACTTTACAAAAGTATTTCAAATATTAAAATTATTTGTGCTGACTATTTTATTATCACACAAGTTAAGAGGAAAGTTGGCACCTTATTTTATAACGTTCAGCTACTGATAAAGAGTCTGAATCATAGCTGAAATATATTTTAAATAGCAGCTATCTATGATGATTCTGTTAGATATTTTAAATAGATAAGGAAAAAGACTTTACAAATAAATAATTAAATGCCCTCACGTTCTGGACACAGTATTTTTATTTGTGAATTGATTTGAATATATAAGATGCGTAATTAAGTGAAGTTCAAACATCAAAAAACTAACAAATTAATTAATCAAATTATGTAGTTGGTTGATTGAATTTAATTATTTAGTATTTTAAATATCTCGAATTCATTCAATTTATTTATTTTTTACTAATCTAATTTACCAATAATTAATTTTATGACATTTAAATATTTGTTTAAAATATCTTTTTGCATCACAGATTTAAATAAAGACATTTAAAAACTTTCCATAAGTTCGCAAAAATTTAAAAATTTATACAACAACAAACATTTCATAATGTTACATTTTAAAAATGTAATAAATAATAGCATTAGTTTGTCTTTCTATTCATTTTATTTATTTTCTTAACAGATTAGATTTTTAAACATAGTATGAAGGAAAATTCAATTTTAACTAATAAATTTTATATTATTATTTTCTTCATAAATAAATTTAGAATCCTCATGTAAAATACTCTAAAATTTATTAAAAAAGTTATGCCTGCTATTCAACAATTAAAATAGACTAGCATAAGGTATTAAGTCTAACTGTTTATTTTTTAAAATTATAAATAAAACGTTAAAATTTTTAAGTCTAAAATGAATTTAGGATTAGAAATTTTAATAATTTGTTGGTACTTGATAGATATTTCAAAAATGAAATTTTTAAATGATGCATCCATTCAAAATTTAACTCTAAATAAGATATAAAAAATTTGAATGAATAAAGTGGTTGATTGGTAATTGGAGGTGACAAAAACTGATCTCAATAAACTGAATGATTAAGGAACCTCTCAATTTGATAAAATAGATCGTTTATATAAAGTTAATTATTGAAGGGTAACAAATAAATAGTAAGTCTATTTATTAAAGCTAAATAGCTAACTATTTTTCTGCCCCCACAAATTTAATATCATAAATGTTTATTGCTCATATACGTTCAAATTAAAAAATAACTTGATTCTATTTATTAATAACCATATATTGGTCAATCAATTCGAATAATCTGATTAATAAACACACCTTTTCACTTCGCTTTCAACATTCTTGTTTGATATCTGTATGTTTAATTCAAATGAGTATGCAAATAGAATGCAAAAGAATTTTACTTTATTTATCATTATCTTACAAAAAATTTACACATTCTTGCTGAATGATAAAACTCATTCTAAATTTACTCCAAAAAACAAAAAAATTTTTTTTGCTCTTTGTTTTTAACTTGTATTATTTTATAAATAATTACATTTTTAAGCAACTTCTATTTCATTCAAAATTTCTGTCTAGTTTTTATGAGCAGAAGAAATTTATATTGCACACAAAAAATCACGCTTCCACAAACATAAACACAATCGCAAAAAACAGATACACATTCTACTGATAAAAATATTTAAAATGGGTAATGCAAAAAGTTAAATAAAATCTTATTTAAAAGAGGTTGATGAAATTTAAACTAATAAAATTATTAGAGTAGTAATATAATCTCTAAAATCATTCTTTTATGCTTATGCCTTTAAAACAACCATTACGATACTCTCTAATTTAAAAAAGATAATGAAGAATCCTCTACTTTTCTTAAAACTGCTATTTGGGAAAGATTAGATAAAAACTGGGTTATTTTTGGGTACCTATTGCTTTGTAATGAAAATGTCAAATATATTTTTGAATGAACTTTCAAACAGCCCTAAGATAAATTCTTTTTTAAGTGGTTTTTTTGGAGGTTTAATTAGTATCCTATTTTTAAACAAAAACATAAGACCTATCTTTGGACTCTATGTAGCCACAAGAAGTTTTGACATAATATATGAGGCCTATGTTAAAAATAAATGGTTTAAAGATTTTAAATATGATAAAACTATCCTTATGTGCTTGTTCCTGTTCTTTTTAGGATATGCTTTCTCTCATGAACCTGGTACTATGCCAAAATCCATGATTAGCTTTTTTGTTGTTATGGCTAGAGAGCATGAAAATGACAAAATATTCCATCAAATTTGGGTACATAAGACCAATAAAGAGTTAATGAAAAGAGGAATTGAGCCATACGACCCAATAAAAATTCTTTATAGCAATAAATGAAAAATATTTAATACCATTTAAATTCATAATAATAATTTATGATAGATATTAAAAGATATTAATTTTTAAGTATTTCTTTATCACTCAAAATCAATTTACTTGACAAAAAAATCTCCTACTTTTAAACATCCTAAATATTTACTAAATATTTATGGGAATTCACTTTACTTATCTGTTTCCTTTAAAATTAATTTTAAGTTTTTAACTTCCAACAACTAATCTATGATAAACATAAATAAAAAATTTAATAATTAAAATTCACTCTCAGTAAAGAAAAAATCCTATTTCAAACTGTAAAAAAAAATTTTTAATATTTAATAAACATAATTATAATTTTTATTTACATATAAATCACTCTATTATTTCATTCAAAAGTTTCAAAATTATAACTGATTGTTATTTTTAAAAAAAAATCTAAAATAATTATTTGGACATATTCCATTTTATAAATTAATATATATTTTATTTTAATAAAAATAAAATTATACTAATTTTTTTATTTTAATCGAATAAATTTTAAAAAGTAGAAAATTGAAAACAAAAGTATTTTTTAAGATATGGTGAGTTAATTGAATATTTTATTTATCTTTTATTATAAAAGTGTTTAAAATTAATAATATTTATATGCCCATATTTGTTAATTACTAGAAAATATAAATGATTTATTGATTTAATAGAAATAATAATAATTATTATTATTTTTTCAAAAAAATTAATATTGTTAGTTTATTTTAATTATAAAATTAATAAAGTAACAATTATTAATAAAATATTTACAAAATGTAAAATTATTTGCAAAATTTAAACTAAAATACTAAATAATAAATCTAAAATTTAAGAAAATTAATCTATAAATTTTTTATTAGAGATATTTACTACTATTATCTTTTTCAGAGTTTGATAAACATTCACTGAAAACAAGAAGTCCACAATTTAAATCTGAATATAACTTTAAAGGAAAGAAAATTAAATTCATGATCATAAATAATTAAATAATAATTATTTATTTTGTGATTGATCATAAAATAAGTAATAAATTAAATAAAAAGAGTTATGAGTAGTAATTAAAATGTGTGTTTTGCTATTCTTTATTTTTTGTTAAGTAGGAATTTATGGGCTATTTAGCTTTTCAAAAAGTTTGTGATTAATATTAAAGCTTATTAATTTTTATTAGTAAGCAATTATAAGATTATCGATTTCTTTGATATACTCTATTTCACTATTAATAAGAGTCCCACAAATTGGAAATCAATCTTTATTGATATATTTGTAGCCACATCTTTTTTATGATGTAGATCCATATTTTTTTTTATAATAGTTTTGTAGAAAAACCCAGCATTCTAGCTCATAGTCTAGATTTCTTTAGGAATTTTCTAATTAAAATTCTTCCCTATGCTATTTAATGTTATTCAAAATGTTCTCATTTATATCTACTTTGTAGATCATTAAAAAGCTATTGAAAAAAGTCTTGGAATGAGGCAGTTATAAGCTACTTAACAGATGACTTTCCAAAGATACTTTCATAGGTAATATATAACCTTCTATTGTTTTACCTTCTAAGTAAACCTGCTTTTCAAAACCAAGAAATAGAAGTAATAGCTGTATCTAAGAATCTTAAGTTGTTAAATTCAAAAATCCTTTTCTTAACATTTAACTTTCATAAAGATCGTGAGTATGACCAATTATTTCTACTAAATTTTTGCTCTATCCTATTACAGATGGTCTTAGCAAAAGGTTGTATGGGTTAATTGTCAGAATTTAATACATGTATACCTAGTTTTCAGTTTTAATTTTACTCTTTTCATCTAAAATTTTTAAAGCTTTTTCTACTGATGCTTATTATTACTATGCAAAAATGTTTTCAATTTCCTCACTTGAGTAAAATTCTTGAAGTTGTTTTAAAGTATTTTATGATTACTAAATTCTTTTTTAATATGCAGTAAATAAATTAGATGCTGTATGAGCTCTTTAATCAGGAATATTAGCTAAAATCTACAAAATATCTTAAAAAACTAATTTTCCGTGAGTAGAAATATTATGATAAGTTAAAATAGACTCATCAGAAAGTTTCTTTACTTAAGAAATAGGTCTAAATTTATGCCACTCATAATCATCATTACTTTACAAGCTTATATTCTAACTTAAATTAAAAATATTCAAATCTAGCATAATTTCCCCTAGCATAAAAATTTTTGTCTACATTTTCATTTGACTCTAAAAAATGTTGGCATAATATACCCTCTATGGCACTAGTTTTTTAAGCTTTTTATTTGCTTTTTACTTTCTTACTTACTTTTTCAGTTTCTCTTAAGGCGTTATAATAATAGTTTTTTGTGATTGGCTCTTTTCTTTTATGCAATCTAATTGATCATAGTTGCTTTAAGAACTAGAATGCATCATTTTTGATTGTTAGAATATAAAAATAGCAAGTTTTTTAATATTTTTTTTTCTTTTTATTGATTAAAAATTATTAAGTTCTTTTTACTTTCTATAAATTACTCTGTAGCAAAAATAAATTTCCTTAATTCTTCTTATTAAGAATAAATATCCCCATATTTTTAATCATAGAATTTGAAATAGATATTTTGCTTTATTCAAGCTTTTGCTTTTCAAAAAACGTTAAATAAATATATATTTATTATTAATTTTTGATATTCAAATTTACTTTTATATTTAAAATTTAATAAGATATAACTTTAAATTTATATCAATCCATATATTATATAACCTCATAAGAGAATATTAAATAATTTAAAAAATATTATCTATTTTTTATTTTTTAAAATTAATTTTCTCAAGGTAATAATTAAAATATGTATTATTTAATCAGAATTTACATTAAATTCTTATTTCAACAAATAAAAGAGAGAAATTTAACAGTTACATCTTGGTAAAAATAAGGTTTAAGAAGTTCATTTATGTATATTTTTATTAAATACTCCGTTGCTTGTTGCTTGAACATAAAAGTAATTAATAGGTTTAAATTTTATAAAAACTAAACAAAACATATCAAATACCTACTGATTTTACTCAAAAATTATTTAAATTTATTTTAATAGGATAATTGTTTACTTTTTGATGTTAAAATAAAATATGAATAATTTTTGTTTTTAATTTTTGATATAATCAGCTATAGAAGTTTAAATTATTTTCAATATAATTCCCATTTTTTACTGTGACTTAAAATGGTTAGTAAATCATTTTTAATTATTTTAAAGGGTTTATTACATTAAGTTTTTCTGTACCACATTACTTTTGTTTCAATTGTTAGTTTTATTATTAGATTGATGTATTTTATTCCTAAAAATTATTTTCATTATGATAATTTGAAATGTTGAGTGTTCTTTTAAATTATTTTTTTAATAAATTATTTCCCTTTTCTTCGTTAATTCTAATTCTTGAAAGAGCAGTGATGTCTAGTGCTTTGGATTTTTATTCTTCTGCTGGCTTTAAAGGTAGTATAATCTACTGAATATTACTATAAATTTTAAAAGGTTTCTTATTACTGTTTTCTTAAATTTATTTTTATTAAGTGGAGTTATGCTTTAAATTAAGATCTTATTCTTTTAATATTCCACTTCGATTAATTGAATATTAATATTCGTTTTGATTTTATTGCTATTATATTTCATATTTTTATTATTACTAAACACTATTATAATTTTCTATTTTATCTAAATTTTGATTTTCTTATGGAGGTTATTCAATTTTAGATTATTGGTCAACTTAATTACAATTAGAGAGAGAGTTTACAGAAAATGACTTCTATCTCTCAGTTATTAATTAATTTTCTTAAAAATTTAATTAGTTTAGATTTTAAATTTACTTATTTTGAGTGTTGGCTTTTTCTACATAATTTACTATTGAAGGATTATTTTTTACACTCTGATAGAAGAAGGGGTTTTTTTAAAACGTTAACTTATTAATTTAAAATTGCTTTTGTTGATGAAGAGCAGACTAGCTTGTAGCAGAAATAAGGTCCCTGTGAGAAAGCTATGATTGTTACATCACAGATCTTCTTTCTGAGTCAAAGGAGCTTTCTTTATGAGAATTATTATTTTACTAGTTTCTAAAATTATCCTTTTTTTGCATATGAAGATACATATTTTCCGTTGTAATGCTTTTTGACTACTTGGTGGAGTAAAATGTGTTAAATGGCTGATTATTATTCATCGATTTATTACATTTTGAAGAATCTTTTGTAATAAAATTATATTCTTACAGCAAAGATTCTTAGGGTAAACATAATTCTACTTCTTTTATTTGTATTGCTCTTTAATTATTGAATTTATCTTAGAAAGAAATTGAGTTTTCGTTTTATTGGCATTTTAAAATATCAGTTTGATTCATTTAATCATTAACATTTTTGCATGTCTAAGTTTAACTTGTTGTTACTGTATATGCTCTTATCCTATTCATAGATGAAGAAACATTCATTTACCTTTTTTGTTATTAACTGGATTGGCAGTTTAATCTTAACTTTGGAATAAAAAATCGTTACATATAACTAGCTTGTAATTCATTTGTATTGCTTTTAATATTGATAGGGTTGCTATTTTCATTATTAAAGCTACTCTGATTAAGATTATTATTGCTAATGAGGCTTTTCCTTCTTAAAGGTTAAACAAATTTAAAATTAGTTTCTATGCCACCATTGTTGCAAGACTAAGCAGATCCTAATGGTTAAGTTACATTTTCGAAACATAAAGCTTATGTGCTGATTTTTACACCCTTTTTAGCATGATTGAGATAATAGTGATGCTCTTCTCTTTAATTTAGCTATGGTCTAAAAAAATATTAGTTCGTCTACCTTTAGTTTTCTTGCTGCATAGGATATTTTTGAGAACCTCTGACATTTTCAATCTCAGTTTTTAGCTTTTTTAAAGTAGGAGATTCTTCTCTTAAAGGCTCGTCAACAAGAGTATAAGCCCTTTGTCTTTCAATAAATGGTTAACAATTTTAAGAATTTCTTATAGTGTATTTTAAGAACTTCATGACTTTTTTTTCTGACATTTCTGTGTTAACACCCAAATTATTTATTTATTTCTAATTCTATTTACCTAACTATTTTTATGAATTTTACCTGCTCTCAATACTCCTAAGAAGCTTTTATCTAGACGGATTATTTTCTCTATCGGATTTCTATTAATACTCTTAAAATTCTAAGTCCACTTTTTTTGTTTCAAAATATATGCTGTCCATATTCAAATCGCTAAAATATTATTCTTGTTCTTCCTATAAGTAGGATTTATAAGACATCATTTTTTTTTCATTTGTGCTTTCGTTGTTTTATTTTACCTAATGGTTAGCAGCTTTAGCGTTTAGATTACTATTCGTTTGCTTCTTTTATTCTTAGTCTATAAAACAATTTACTTTATATCTTTAATTCTAAAATTATTTAAAAGATAAATCCTTATGTTTTTTACTCATCTTTAGAAAAATAAAGCAAATAATTGATTATTTATCTAATTTTTAATATAAACGTTAATATCGAATTAATTATTGATAACTTATTTTTTAGTAATTGTAAACATAAAAAGAAATTAAATTTAATAAAAATTTAAGCATATTTAATAATTAATTTATTTCTATCTCAAAACACATAAATTGTTAAATATCACATTTTTAACTAAATTAAATTAAAAATAAACTATACTAGGTAACTTTAAAAAATTTTTTTTAAGTTTTTTAAATATTTTTAATAATACAAAATTAGATTTTTTTGCTTAACTGTTTAATTTTGGATGAAACCCAGAATATTTTTTTTGGTATTAATACTTACTTGAAAATATTTAAAGTAAATTTATTAAATCTAAAAAAATCTTTACTTTTAATCTTATTTTTTATTTAATTTTAAATATTTATCTTATTCACTTAATTAATAAATAATTTATTATTTTAATTAAAAATAGATAATTGATTTATTCATAATTAACCATTTATTTTAATTGTGGTTTTAAAATATATTTATTTAATTTAGAAATTTTTTTACTTAAAATATATACATTTTGTAAATTTAGCAACATTACAGTTAAATATTCAGAAAATATGCATTTACTTATATCATAAAACTATTGATGAAAAATTTTATGGTGCTTATAATTTAATTTATAATATTTATTAATAATAAATTCTAAATTATTTTAGTGAATTCATCTATAATAAGAAATATATCTAATTTTAATAATACGATAATCATGGCAATAATAATAAATTTAAAAAATTAAACTAATAAAAATAGCTAATTCTCTTAATGAAAATTTATTTTTTTTAAGTTAATTTAGAATAGTAAAAATTAAGTTCATTCGGTTGAAAAGCAAATAGTTATATATCAAAAATTAAATGTGAATACATGGAAAATTCAGAACATAGATAAATAAAAATTGTATTTTTTAGATTTTATTAAACGATTGGAAAAAATGTCAAAGATCTTTTTAAAATAATGAGTTGATTTGTTAAGAAAAAGAATTTTAATTTTTAAAATTGTATTGAATAGATTTGTAAGAAATTCATACTTAAAGAACATTTTAGGATAAAAGAAGTTTTGATTAATGTAATATATTATTTTTAAATAAAAAATATACCACAATTCATTCTTATGATTGAGTTTAATATTTAGTGTATCTGAATTTATCTTTCTATGTACTTTAGCTTTACTAAAACCAAACAGAATGAATAATTAAAGTTTGCTTTTATTTTTTAACAATTACATTATATAAATTTGAAGATAACTAATAGAAATTAATAAAATAGTGAGAAAATTAGATTTGATAAAATTAAATAAAAATGAAGAAATGGTTAATGTTTGTGATTTTTATGAAATAATTGATTCTTCTAAATAGTTAGCAATGTGACAGATAAGGATAATTTTTTGATTTTATAAATAAAAAATGCTTAAATTGTTATAACGCATGCTTATTATGCTATGGTCCTAATTAAAACTAATGCACTTAATGTAATAAAGATTATTATTTTACACCATAAAGTTCAAGTTGCATATAAAAATGCGAAGTTAATATGTAAACAGATAATGATAAGTAATTATGTATCAAATGCTAAATATTTGGTTGCTAATAATGTGATCAAAATAATAATTGTACTTAATGCTTTGAAAATATGGAATTAAAAAGTGATGGACTTTGCTATTAAAAGCTAGGTACCTGCAATAATAAATAATTGTATGATTATAGATCAAATGAATGTGTCTATTCTTGTTAAAAGAATACAATTGAAAATTATTAATAAAAAGTCTGTGAAAATATCATAGATTGTAATTTTATTGACGAATACTCTTCGTATAAAGTAAAAGATAATATCTAGCAAGTTTTTCTTTCCTCAAACGAAAAGATTTTTATTGTTTAAGATTATTGTAAGGTGAGTATTGCCAATTTCAATTTATAAATAAGCTAACAATTTCAACTTCTCCCAACTTAAGAGTTTACATCATAATAACAAACAATTAATTAATATATTAATCTATTCAAAGACTCTATTTATTGCTAAAGCAACCTTAATGTTATATTATATGATGTTATAACTGAATAATCAATTAAATTTCCTCTATTTGATTCATTTTAATTTACTTAGATTGTATCATATTTTAAAATATACAAAATTTTTGTGTTTTATTAAAGCATTGATTAATAGTTAATAATATATTCTGCTGAAAGTAGAAATTAAGTAAAATTAAATGCTCCATTAAGAAATATAGCTGCTTATATTATAAGTAATAAATTTTAAATCATTTGTGCTCTCTCAACTCGTATAGTCTAAGAGGTAAATTTTATAAATATTTTTTTTGTTAGAAAAAATGTTCATATATTTGTACATAATTTTATATTAATTCAAAAAATATAGATGATATTTAATTATTCAAATAAAATCATTTACTCGTAAATTCAATATTAAGTAAGTGAATAGCTATTGATAATTTTAGATTTATATTTAAAAAATTAAATTAAATATAAAAAATTATTTTATTGCAAATTTTTTTAATATACAAATATAAATTTAAAAAATAGGCAGTATTTTTTAAGATTTCTTCAGATGGTTCTGTAGTCTTGCTTGAAACTAAAAATATGGAATGCAAATTTGTCTTTATAATAAATGATGATTTAAATATATTTTGTTGTGAATATAAAGAAAAATATGGAATTTACTAAATAATTTCTAGTTCTGATTTTCTTAGGATAAATTTATATAAAAATATAAATAAATAAATAGAAAACGATAATTACATAAATTTAATTTATTATTATTAACTAAATAGGATTATTTTAGCTAGAAGTTAAGAATATTTGCATATATATTAAATGTCTGAAAATTATGAATAATTGATCCAAAAATTTATTTATTAGTTTGATGCAAATTTTTACAGCGAAGGTATCATAAATTCGATTTAAACTGATTATCTTGTATTATGGGGTCTTTAAGATTATAATTATTTCATACCTATTGATGAAAATATTTTAAGTATATCTACAATAAGTTAATTCAAATACATAATAGATTATCCTACCGATTAAAAATATTTTACAACATTTATTAATAGTTAATTCGTATATTTTGTTTATATCTCATAATCATAAATAAATATATTTATTAAAAATCTATAAGACTAAAATTAAGCTAGTCAATAAATTTCCTCAGAGGGATATACTATTAATTTATATTTCCGATATGACGATATTAGTATAGCGAATTCATTTTTTGGATATAAAAATACTTATTATTGGACCAATATTCTATAAACAAGCATAGGATTCATATAAGAATAAAATATTCCTTTACCTTTCTATTAATCCGTATAAACTTAAAAATCTATTATTATAAATTAATAAATAATTTAAGATGATTAATTTAAAAGCGTTTATTTTTTGAAAAGAATAATAAATAGCGAATGCTTATTTATGTTAGTTTATTTAACCTTAGATGATCTACAAGTGCTTTAAATTATTGATATATGTGCTTAGGCAACTATCTTTAAAGAATAAGTACCATATTTATTTATTGAATTATTAGATAATAGGTTAGATTGTGCTTAGTTAATAATTGATTTCAATTATGTTATAATTTTTTATTATAAAATACTCATAGATTTAACTAAAAGTATAATAATAGAAAGGTTTTATAGCAATCCATTTGGTATATAAAATATTGATGTACAGATCTTTAATGATAGACTAATAATAAATGATAAAACAGAATATAAAATGTAATTTTATTCTCTAAAAACCAATACTTATTCAGATATACTCTCTCAAGAAGAAAGCTTTGGATTAGTTGTTGAAAATATAGAAAACAAACCAACAGTCCTTTTTGTAGATAATTATATCTATATTAAATTGAAAGATTCATATAAAATGAAAGCCTTTTCTTTAGATTAAATGTCCTTTTCAAGCTATGAAATAACAGAAAAATAATTTAAATAAAATATTGATTAGAGAATATTATAATTATCATCAAACCAGTTAGTTTTATTTTCTTAATCTAGTATAGTTATTTTATAATCTAATTTATAAATAGTCTCGATAACTCCAGCAAAAACTTAGAATTATTTTGATATTTCGTTTTACAAATCTGCAAATAAAGAATTTATTTTATTTTCAAATGATTAGGATCTAATAAAATATGAATTGTAGACGTAAACTATTAAAAAAATTTAAGTATTGGATTAAAAAATGTTAAAGTAAAGATTACTTTTTTTAGGTAGTAATAGTGGACTAGTCCTAAAGAATAAATATGTAATCAATTATAAATTAATGTAAATTGTAAAAATATTAGACTTAAAATATGCAAATAACTTTTTATTTTTTTATCCTAAAAATTATGCATCTATTAATATAGTAATAAATCCTGAAAGTAATCAAATATTTTAAAGCTTTAATATTGAAAATAAACCATACATTACTTATCCAAAGAACCCAGATTTAAGTTTAATTTACTTAAGTAAGTAAAATTAAGAAGCATATTATTTTGATAAAAGTAATTCTAAGATTATAAAACTTGAGCTAATTTCCTAATAATAAAATGAGTTTTTGATAAATGCCTCTATAGATTAGATTTAAGTAGACTCTTTAATAAATGCAATTATATTCACCACAAAATCACATGAGCTTTTTGATTTAAATATAGTATATCTCAGCAAAACAGATTAAATATTAAAACTTTTTTCTTATGAATCTATTTAAAATTTTTAAATTTGTTAAACACATTCAAAGGCAATTATTTAGTCTAATGAAGATAGCATTTGGATAGTAGATGTAAATTTTAAATAATTTTAGTATAGGTTTTTAATTTTTTTTTATTAACAGTATAAAAATAATTTTCAACAAAAGATAGATTTCGAATTTGATTCTCTTTAAACCTCAATCGCAGCTCAATATATGATTGTTTGCGAAGATAATACAATTTTATAATACTCTCCAAAAGTCATAGAATTTTTAATTAAAGAGGGTATAAAAAACCCAATTTAATATTTTGTAATTTTTTTAATTTTTTTTAATTTATTAATTAATTAATGTGTTTTTTTATTAAAAAGAATAAATAGCTTTGGAATATTATAGAAAACACATATATTTAGCCAATTTTCTAGTATAGTATATAAACATTAATTATATTTACAAAAGGAGATGGTTTTTTTTCACTTTATAAAGGAAAATTTTCATCTTCTAGTAATCTTTACTTATATGATTCAACTACTTTATACTTAGACTCATAAAATAATGTGTTGATAGGTTTAGATGAAATAGCTTACTCCATTTAAGTCATAGATATTTTATCTTTAAATCAAAATCAGTTTATTTAGCTAAATAACAAAGTTACCTCCAATAATTTATATTTTGATGTTAGCTCTAATTAATTAATTTTACTTGATTAAAGCTCCTATTTATTATAATATAACTACATCACCAATAATTTGGTTTAAAATAAACTTTAATATAAAATGCTGAATAGTTTTAAAATTGACTTACAAAAAAATTATATCTTTTTTTATGATGACTATATTATTTACGTACATAAATTTCCTTCATTGATTTTTTTAGAAACAATATTTGACTAATAGAATATGGACTAGATAATAAAGTTTATTTATTTAGATGTAATGAGAAATTTACTTATAGTTGAAAATTAAGTAGCTATAAATATTTATGACTTGAATCAAATAGTATACACTGAAAGCTATGAATTGGCATAATCATAATAAATTGTTTATCTCAGCTTTGATGAAGATATATATTTATTTTATAATTTAAGAATTAGGTAGCTGTCTCTCTTTTAAAAAAGTACTTTAAAAAATATCTATCTATTACCATATAAATATACTACAATAAAAGTTTTATCATATGGATAATTGCTAAAATCTAAAGACAATACATTTATTTACTAAAATTTAGATTTTATACTTTACGGATTTATTGATATTCATAACTTTTAAATAATCAGTATTGCTTAATAAATAATTATTTAGTCAATAAGAGATATCTTTTATGATTTTTAACTCAACAATTTATATTTAATTGAATATTTTACTAATAACATTTATCAAATAGATTTAAACTAAACAAATAAAAATTAACAATTTACTTTAACTTTGATTCAATAAAATCAAGGATAAAATTTATATTTTAGGGGAATGATTTATGGAAATTTTTTAATTTATTATTCAAAGGGAATTTTATTTTGTTACAATAAAAAATTAAGCAGTTTAAAATCAAAAGAACTTATTCATACAAGTGATATTGATATCATCTTAAAATTATCAGAAAATAATATCTAATCAGTAAATAACTTCAGTTTTTAAAATTAGATAATTTATTCAAATATTTATGATAATTAAACCAGTAATTTATTGCTTGTTATTATTTAATCTGAGTCTATAATTCAAATTTTAGATTTGGCAACTATGGCTGTGAACAATTCTATTTAGGTTAAATATAATATCCTGAATGTTTACTTAGAACAATAAAGAAGTCTTATATACCTAGTTGGTGATTAAGGTTTTACATATATTTATACATATGAGTTAGAATTTAAAATTTAAGTAATAAATCCTTGCTTACTTCAAACAAGAATTGATACTGATGAGCTTTATTTGTATATTTATTGTGATTCATAGCTTGAAATCTACAACAAATTCTCTGTAAATAAAGAATATCCTACTATATATGAATTCACTAACTTAAACAAAATATATTATGTTAACTACTAGAATGTATTTATAATTGTTTAAAATAAAATGATATCAGTTGTTAGAATCCTAAAAGATCAAAAAAAACCTATTGTTTTGTTTTATAAAGGTCAAAATCTTCTTCAAATACTAAATTTCAAAATTATTATTGATTAAAATAATAACAGGTATCTTGGTATTGTAGCTTAAAATTTATTAAATATTGTTTAATATGTAATATCCTTGGATAGCTCAACTGCTTGTTCACATAATTTTGATTAATCTGATTCAAAATAACTAAATTTGTTCATCCAATCTAATCTTTAAGAAAATTTGATCTATACAAACTAGTAATTGCTTCAGTAAAAAATATATCTAAAGGATAATTAAGAATTATATCCAATTAGCATTTTTCATAATTTAAATAAAATCATTTACTATTCATAACCCACATAAATCAATGGGCAATAATAAAAATCTATTGTTAAATTGCAGAGTGGTGATATATTTAATAATGCTCTTATTTAGAGTGTTTAAATTAGCAATTTCAACTTATTAATCCCTAAGAGATAAAAAATTTAATTAAACTCTTTAGGTAACATAAAAAGCTTATTTTTATATGATATAACTATTGTAGATATGCAAACTGAACTAATTATCTAAAATGTAGAACTAATACATATCAAAACATTAGTATTTAAAAATTTTAATCAACTATAAATGAATAGCATAATATCAATATAAAATTGTTCAACTGCTATAATTGAAGACATCTAATTTGAAAATAGCATTTTTAATTATGGATTTATATTTAATATAACCAATACCACATTAATTTAAATATAAGGAGTGAAAATCTTTGATTCTACTTTCGATAGTTTTATAATTATGAGCAAAATTGAAAAAGTTTAAATCAATAGGATGAATTTGAGATCAACTTTTTTTAAAACAAGTTTCATTGAGCAATATTTAAATTATGAAACTACAATGTAAAGTATTAAATGTGAAAAAATAAAAGCGAGTACTTTTATTAAATAAGTTGGATCTTAATACTTAACATTAGACAATATTTAAATTTACAATAATGTTGTGGCTGAATTTAATTTTCTAAAAACTGAAGAGTATCTAGATATATTTATCTACAAAAATTTAAAGGTTACAATTTAGAATATGATAATTATTGATAATAATAATATTATGTTTATTGTTGATTCTAATGAAGTGGAACTAAAGAATATTTAAGTTAATAATTTAAACCAACTTAATCAAAGTTTGTTTGACATATCTGGTTAAACTATAAATATATAGAATTTTAATTGTTCAGGATGTAATACTCATCAACAACTTTATTTAAATAAAATTAATGGTATTAAATTTGCAAATCTAAATAATATAATATAAGAATAAAGTAGTATATCTTTATTTGAATTGATATGCCAAACCGCTAGTAAAATTTATTTAGAAAAAATAAATTTAAATGGAGATTACCCATAAATCTCTCTAGTCTCTATACAAAATGCTAATTATTTAGAAATAAATAACTCCAGTTTTAAAAATAATTAATGTGATTAAGATGGATGTGTTTTAAATCTTAAAAATACTGAAATATTAATTATTTAAGACTCTAATTTTATCAGTAATATTTCGAATTAGGGTAAAGGAGGTTCAGTATATTTAAGCGAAGTTATAGATACAAAAATAAAAAATTCTACATTTATTAAAAATAAAAGTTTGAAGGATTATGGAGGAGCTTTGTACTATTCAGGAAAGATTGACTAAATCTCACTTCTTAAACTTAAAGATTTAACATTATTTTAATATAACTAAGCTTTAAAAGGAAAAGGAGGAGCAATTTATATAAGTAAAGTAAATTTAAAAATAGAATCAAGCTAAATAATTTAAAATGAGGCTGCAGTTGGAGGAGGAATATATTATGATTCATATATTCCAGATTTATTTTAAAATTATGATTATTCAGTACCTTAACTTATCAAAGAAAACAAAGCAAAATTTTATGGAAATAATTTAGGATCACAGCTAAGATCTATCGAAATTGATTTGATTAAAATAAAAGAGCTACATACAAAATTAGATTAAGAAAATACTTTAGCTCTATATGATTTTAAAAGTGGTGGATACTTATCATTAGAAAATGTAAGATTAAAAGATGAAGAGGGTAACTATTTGCAATTTTTGTAAATTAACAATTTAGATATTAATAAAAATCTTCAATAAGAAATCGAAAATTTAAATTTACAAATGGTGCCAAATGAAGATATTTTTGTTTAAGGAAACTCTATAGCAAAATATTCAGAAAAGGGTTTTAACTTTAATATTAGCATTACTTCAAAACCTATGCATAAAAGTTCATTCTCAATTCAATCAAATATTATTTTAGACCTTTTATCTTCTAGATAAAATATTACATAACTGTTGATATCTTTAAAAGTTGAAATAAGTTTTAGGGACTGTATTGTAGGGGAAATCTAAGTAAACTTTGCAAATAAAATTATATGTGAAGAGTGTCCTGATGGTAAATATTCTCTAGATTAAGCAGATTAAAGTTGTAAAATATGTCCTAATGGAGCTTAAGAGTGTGTTGGTTCAAGTATAAAGCTTTTTCCAGGTTACTGGAGAGCAAATAATAAAACAGATGAAATAATAGTATGCTCTAAAAACCAATTTAGTTGTTAACCAGAGAAACTCACATCTAAAGTAATATATCTTACCTAAAGTCTAATTAAATTAAAATAAATAAATATTTTTTAAAATTTCTTTAAAAATTATTTTTTTTAAAATGCGACATAGTAAAAATATATCAAATAATATTTAATTTATTTTTTAAATTTATTTAAAGTATGGATGTGAAGCAGGGTATGTTGGACCTCTTTGTGAATCCTGTGATTTCGAAGGTAAAATTTGGGGAAACAGATACTCTAAATCCTTTTAATCTCAAAGTTGCATTCAATGTTCTCGCTCAGTTGTTATTATAGTATTTAGTTTCTTAATATTTTTTGTTGTACAATTTGTTTACCTCAACTTTAGTGTGTAAAAGATAATTCAATAATCAGAGAGAGTTTTATTAGGTTACTATTTAAAGCTTCTAGGCTTTTTACATCTCAGCAATACAGGTAAAAATTTTGAAAGTGTAGTAAATTATATATTTTTTAATATAATATAGTTTACAACTTTTAATAGCTAATATTCACTCAAACTTTAGTTGATCACATTTAAGTAATATCTATCTTAGATAAATACAACCTTGATCTTCCTAAGCTATTTAGTTTTGGGACTAATACAATTGGTAATCCACTTGAAATTTCTAATGGATCGCTAGATTGTATTTTCCCTTTTCAATATAGTAATGGAATCGAATATTGGGTGATCAGGCTAATGATGTCAATTATCATTTCATTTCTTATAATGATACTTCTATACTTATTTAATACGTTTAAAATTAATAATACATTTTTAAAATTTAAAAGAACGAGCTTTATTTATACTTATATTTTTTACTTTCCTTCATTTGTAGCTTCGATATCTTAAACACTGAGTTGCAGAAAAATTGGCTCAAAAAAGTATGCTTCAATAGATTTAAATATATAATGCTACGATTTTGATAAGCATATGAAATATATTTTGATTTTAGTATTACCAATTATTGCACTTTTTGTGATAATTATCCCAATTTGGATTTTGAAATAAATTAAGCATCTTAAATAATAAAAGAGTTCAAGATTTTAGCTTAGCAAATACCAATTTCTCTATGCAGATTATAAACCTAAATATTATTATTGGTTTAAAATAAAAATGTATTTTAAGTCAATAATTATGACAGCTTCCATACTACTGATAGAACATCCAAATATAAGAGTAATTTTTTTATAATAAATTTAATTTTTGAATTAAATATTAATTTTAGGCTTTTGTGGTTAACATTGTCTTGGTTTCATATAATTTGATGACAACTAGAATAAACCCATATATATCCAACTAAAGAAATAAGCTGGAACAATAGTCGATATTTATCTCAATATTTACTATAAATCTTACTTTTCTTTATCAAGGTATTTATGAGTTTAATACAAATCTTAGTTCATATGTAACAGTAGTAATTTATACTTTGAACGCTATGTTTATCCTTAAACTTGTACTACTAGCAATAGTAGAGACTATACCAGCAGATATTTCAAAACAGAACTTGATTTAAAATTTACTTTATAAAATCAAAATAAAATTTCCTAAAAGCTTTAGATTTATAAAAGTGGTAAGAAGCAAATCTTTTAAGTCAATTATAAAATTTAACAAAATTAAAAATTCAATAAAATATCTTGCTTTATTAAGATCAAAATCCTTAGAATTGATAGAAAATGTAGTCTAAAATTAATTATTCAAAAATAAGCAGGTTAAAAGTAATAAGAAATAAAATAAAAATTTATCTTAACTTTAAGTGAATATAGTTAAGGATCTCACAAATTTAAATAAATTTAAATTTAAAATTCCTGATTCAAATACTAAATAATGTAAATAAAATTTCTCAAATAAATAACTTAAATAATTTAATTTATAAATAGAAAGCTATTAAGTAAGGAAAAGAGATGTTATAGTTACTCAAAATAAGTAATTATCTAAAGAATTTGTAAATTAAAAAAAAATTGAAAAAATAGAATTGTTCTAATCCCCTATGAATTCAAATGAACCAGAATAGTTTTTACCAAGCCCTTTAAGTTTATAATTTGATAATTAAAATGAGTTATTGATTAAAATGAGTGAAAAATAAAAAATGTTATTGGATAGAGATTCTTAAGTTTAGCTTACTTAAAATAATTTAACATAATAAAATAAAAATCAACCGACAGAGTAATTTAAAATTTCTCCTCCATTTATTCAATCATCAGAATTATAGTAAAAATCTCCTAAATAAAATTTTGAGAAATGCACTCCCTAAGATTTTTTCAATATTAATTAAATCTTTAGTAATAACATGCTTCTAGATTCTTCAAATGCAAAAGGTAAAAAATTTTATAAATATAAATAATTATTTATTTGTTTTTTTATTTATGAAAAAAACTAAATAAAAAGATAACTTTCCAAGTTTATAGTAGGAAGATTTGATAGTTTCTTAAGAATTAGCTTAAACTGTTAGATAAAATACTTACAAATTATAAAAAAACAATACAAATATTTGATAAAATAATAATAAATATAGTTTTTATGAATTAATAATTTTTTATCTTTGTCTTTCAGCAAAAAAAATAAAAGGATGAAACATATAAATATTTAATGTTCATAAAATAATTTTTTGAAAAAAATATATATTTATTAATTTTGTTTATTTAAACTGAAGTTTCTTCAAATAAAATAGAATATATTAGGAAAAGTATAGTTTGATAACCATATAAATATATAATGTTAGCTTTTGAAATTTTTTTAAATTAATTTAATTTAAAAACAAGCCAGCCCAAGAATTAAATTCTTGTGTTTCCACTTTCACCAGATTATATATACTGGAAGTGATATAAAAATATCAAAACTTAAGTAATAAAAATTCTATCATTTTTAAACAATTATTAAAAAAAATTATTTGTCAAAAAATATTGTTATAATATTGAATTATCACTTTAAAGTAGAACAAATCTAAAAGAAATTATGCCTGTTAATGTATAATTAAATTTTTTTAGTATATCTAATACCTAAAAGGGTGATCGATCAAATAATTTTAGCATTTATAATATAACTAACTGCATCGTATTTATTTGGAAATAATTTATAAAAAACTGTTAATAAAACTATATAATTATATTCAAAAAATAGGTTTAAATAATAAAGAAAGAAAATAAGATTAGATAAGGTTAAATATGAAGAAATAGCTAACATTTGCAATTTTTCTTTAATAATTGATACTTCTTAATTGTTAGTAATGTAACAACTAAGGATAGTTTTTTGATTACATAAATAGATAATGCTTAAATTGTGATGAGTCATGCTTATCTTGTTATGGTCCATCATAAAATTAATGTAGTTAATGTAATGATAATTACTATTTTTTACCTCAATATTCAAGTTGCTAAAAAAAATGCGAAGCTAATATGCAAGCAAATAATAATGAGCGAATTTGCATGAAATGCTAAATATTTGGTTGCTAATAGTGCGATCAAAGCAATACTTGTGTTTAGTGCTTCTAAAACATGGAATTAAAAAAGGATGGGCTTTGCTATTAAAAGCAAGATATCTGCAAAAATAAATAATTGTATGATTTTAGATCAAATGAATGTGTCTATTCTTGTTAAAAGAATACTATTGAAAATTATTAACAAAAAATCTGCGAAAACATAATAGATTGCAATTTGATTGACGAATACTCTTAATATTAAATATAAGAAGAAATTTAAATAGTTTTTGCAATTCCAGACGAAAGGATTGTTATTGTTTAGAAAAATTGTATAGTGAGTATTGCAAATTTCAATTTACAAATAACTTAATAATTTCAGCTACTTCCCACTACAGAATTTACATCTTAAATCCAAAAAATTTACGAATTTGAAGGAATTGTATTTTGTTTAAGCAATCTTAATTTTGTATTCTACGAAGTTACAACTGAGTAATTAATTAAATTTCCTTTAACAGAATCATTTGACAATATTTATGTTAAAAATTATATAAAAAATTTCAAAGTTTTTGTGTTTTATTCAAAAACGCATTTTTAGTTAGTACTATACTCTGTTAAAAATGGAAGTTAATTAAAAGTAGATTTTCCTAATAGATAATTAGATACTTTCATAATAAGTATAAAATTATAAATTGCTTGCGTTCTAACATTAAATTAAATACCAGTCAAGGTAAATTTGCATTTTATTTTATCATTTAAATATGTTCTTTCTTTCATAATTTTATTATTAATTATATGTTAAAAAAAGAAACAAAATTAGATATGGAATAAAAATTAATAATATTTAGGCTAAATAATATTTCATCATTTTAAATTATTTACTTATTTACCCAATCTCAAGAAAATTGAATAAATTTGAAAAAGACAAAAAAAAATCTTACTTTAAAAAAAATTATATTATTAGTATTTTTTAATATTTAATACAATTTAAAAAATTAGGCTTTATTTTTTAAGGTTTAGTTGGATGGTTCTATTGTTTTACTTGAAACAAAAAATATGGACTGCAAGTTTGCAGCAGTAATAAATGATGAGTAAAATATATTTTTTTGTGAATATTAAGATAGATATAGCATTTATTAAATTATTTCTAGCTCAGATACTATTAGATTTTAATTATCTAAAAATATAAATAAATAAAAGCACAATGATACATACTTAAAATTATTGTATTATTATGAGTTTAAAAGAATAATTATAGCCTATAGCAAAATTGAATATAAGTTATAAATATTATAAATAAACGAAAATTATGACGAAATTAATTCAAAGTTTATTTAAAATATAGATAGACAATTTGATTATTCATTTATCATAAAATCCATTTAAACTGATTATATTGAATTATCGGATAGTTCAAATTATAGATATTATATACCAATTGATGAAAATCTTTTAAATATAACCTCTTTAAGCTAATTCGAATATTTAATAGATTTTCCTATTAATAACCCCAAAAACTCTATTATTTATAATAAATAAATATATTTCGTTTTTTAGCCAGGATAAAAAAAGCTAAATATATTTTTTAATAATCTATAAGGACAAAATAAAGAAAGTAAATCAATTACTTCTGAAGGATACAATAATGATTTATATTTCACATACTCTTATTAAAGTATCTAAAATTCATTTTTTGGTATTAAAAATAGATATTATTCAAGCAACATTCTTTAAACAAGTATAGGATTCATATAAGAATAAAATATACCTTTACCCTTCTATTAGAATGAGTAAATATAAAAATCTATTATTGTAAATTAATAAATAGTTTCAGATGACTAATTTAAAAGCGTATATTTTTTGAAAAGAATAATAAATAGTGAATGTTTATTTGTGTTAGTTTACTTAACCTAAGATGAGTCATATTAACTTTAAATTATTGATATATGTGCTTACAAGACTATCTTAAGAGAATTAGTACCATTTCTATTTATTGAATATACTGATATTACCTAAGATTGTGCTACTTTAATTGTTGAATTCAATTATATAATAGTTTTTTACTACAAAATGCTTATTGATTTAACTAATAATAGAATAATATAAAGGTTTTATAGTAATCCATTCAGTCTAGAATTGATCCGTATTTAAATATTTAATGATCAATTAATAATAATTGACAATTAAGAATTAAAGATGGATTTTTTTTCTTTAAAAACCAATACTTATTTAGAAAATATTTTTCTTGAAGAATATGTTGAATTAGTTACTGAAAAAATAGAAAACTAAGTGTCACCTCTTTTTGTAGATAATTACATTTATGTTTACTTGGTATATTCAAAGAAAATTAAAGCCTTTTCTTTGGATTAGAAATTATTTTCAATTAATGAAATAACACAAAAATAATTTTACAAATATTTAAATGATAGATTATTATAATTATCACCAAACCAATTAATTTTATTTTCTTAATATAGTATAGTAATTTTCTCTTCTAATTTATAAATAGTCTCTATAACTACTTCAAATGACTAAAATTATTCTGAAATTTTGTTTTAAAAATCTGCAAATAAAGAGTTAATATTATTTTCAAATGATTAGGACCTAATAAAATACGAAATATCAACATAAACTATTAAAAGAATGTAAGTTTTGAATTTAAAAAGGCTAAAATATAAGTTATCCTTTTTAGGAAGCAATGCTGGAGTAGTCTTAAAGGATAAATATGTAATCAATTATCAATTAATGAAAATTCTAAAAATATTTGATCAACATGATCAAAATTACTATTTCTTTTTTTATCCAAAAAATTATGCTTCAATAAATATAATAATAAATAATGATAGTTAGTAAATAGTTTAAAGTTTTAATATAGAAAATAAGCCGTATATTAGCTTTCCAAAGAATCCATCTTTTAGTTTATTTTACTTTCATCAGTAAAGTTATTAGGCATTTTATTTTGATAAAAGTGACTCTAAGATTTTGAAACTTAAGCTAATTTCTTAAGAATAAAATGAGTATTAAATTAATGCTTCTTTAGATTAAATATAAGTTGACACTTTAATCGATGCAATAATATTCACAACAAAAGCAAATTAGTTTTTTGACTTAAATATTTTATATTTCAACAAATCGAATTAAATATAAAAACTCTTTACTTATGACTCAATCTACCATTTTTAAATTTGCTAAACACACTCAAAGGCTATAATTTAGTCTAACCTTTTTAGTTTTTGGATAGTAGATGTAAATTTGAAATAATTTTAATGAAAGATTTTTAATTTTTTTTTTAATAGTACATAAATATTCTTCAAAAAGAGATAAATTTTACTCTAAAAGGCCCTAGTCTTTAACTTCCTCAGTATATGATTAATTGTGATGATAACATAATATTATAATACTCTCCTGTAATCTAAGAATTTTTAATTAAAGAGAGTAAATAAAACCCTATTTAATACTATGTAATTTGATATTTTATTTATTTACTAATTTAAATTATTATTTATTATTAAAAAGTCTACATAATTTTATCTTTATTTTCCGTTGACAGTTATTTAACCCATTTTCGAGGATAAGATAAAAACTTTAATTATATTCTCAAAAGAAAAGGGTTTTAATTCGCTTTATAAGGGTAAATATTCAGCTCAAGACAATATTTCATTTTATAATTAAACTGCTTTATTTTTAGATTCGAAAAATAATTTATTGATAGGCTTAGATGAAATAGCTTAATATTTACAAATATTTGATCTTTTAACTTTGAATCAAAAATATGCTATTTAACTAAATAATAAATGTATTGCTAAAAACTTATATTTCGATGCTACTTCTAATCAAATAATTTTACTTGATGAAAGCTTGTATTTATTATAATATGACTATCTTAACAATTAGGTTATTTAAAAAAAACTTTAATATTAAATGCTGAACGGCTTTAAAGTTGACTTACAAAAAAATTATATCTTTTTATATGACGACTACATAGTTTATGTTCATAAGCTTCCTACATTGATTTTTTTAGAAACAATATTTGACTAATCGAATATGAACCAGGTAATCAAGTTTATTTATTTAGACACAGCGAGAAATTTATTAACTATTGATAATCAAGCAGCTACTAATCTTTATGACTTAAATCAAATAGTATACACTGAGAGCTTTACATTACCTTAATCATAATAAATTGCTTATCTGAGTTTTGATAAAGATTTATATTTATTTTATAACTTAAGAGCAAGATAGTTATCTCTTTTCTAAAAAAGAAATTTTAAGTAAACATATTTATTGGAATAAAGATATGAATCTATATAGAGCTTATCATATGGATAATTATTAAAATCTAAAGACAATACATTTATTTACTAAAATTTAGATTTTATACTTTACGGATTAATTGATATTTATAACTTTTAAATAATTAAAATTGCTTAATAAATAATGTTTTAATCAATAAGAGACATCTTTTGCGATTATTAACTTAATAATTTATATTTGATAGAATATTTTACTAATAATATTTATAAAATAGACTTAAACTAAACAAATAAAACTTAAGAGTTTACTTTAATTTTGATTCAATAAAATAAAGGATAAAATTTATATTTTAGGGGAACAATCTATGGACATTTTATAGTTTACTATTCGTAAGGAACTTTATTTTGTTATGATTACTAGTTAAATGAATTAAAATCCAAAGAACTTAGTAACAAAAATGATATTGATTTCATATAAAAGTTATTTTATAAAAATACCAAGGCAGTAAATAATTTCAGCTTTTAAAATCAGATAATTTATTCAAATATTTACGATTAATAGTTTAGTAATTTATTGCTTATAATAATTTAATCCGAGTCAATCATTTAAATTTTAGATTTGAATACTTTTACTGTAGTTTTTTCAATTGAAGTTAAATATAATATACTAAATTTTTACTTAGAACAAGACAGAAGTTTGATTTACATTGTTGGTGATTAAGGTTTTACTTATGTTTATACATATCAATTAGATTTTAAAATTTAAATAATAAATCCTTGTTTACTTCAAACTAAAATTGATACTGATGAGCTTTATTTATATATTTATTGCGATACATAGCTTGAGATTTACAACAAATTTTCTGTAAATAAAGAGTTCCCTACTATTTATGAATTCACAAACTTAAATAAAATATACTATATTAACTATTAGAATTTATTTATAATTGTTTAAAATAAAATGATCTTAGTGGTCAGAATCCTAAAAGATAATAAAAAACCTATAATAATATTTAAAAGAGATTAAAATCTTCTATAAATATTAAATTTCTAAATTATTATTGATTAAAATGATAACAGGTATCTAGAAATTATAGCTTAAAATGTAATTGATATAGTTAAATATTTAATATCTTTGGATAGTATTTCAACTGCTTGTTCTCATTAAATTGATTAGTCTGATTCAAAATAACTTAATTAGTTCATCCAATCTATTTTTAAAAATACTTAAATTAACACAAACCAGTAATTATAATAAGAAAAAATACTGCTTCACAATCATTAAGAATTATATTAAATTAATCTTTTTAATAATTTAAATAAAATTATTTACTAATCTTAGCCCAGCTATTTTAATGGATAACTATAAAAATCTATTGTAAAATTGTTAAACGGGGATATATTTAATAATGCTCTTATTTAAAATGTTTAAATTAACAATATAAACTTGATAATTCCATAAAAATAATAAATTTTATTAAATTCTTAAAATAATTTCAAACATTTATTTTTATATGATATAACTATTATAGAAATGCAAGCTGAATTAATAATCTAAAATTTAGAATTAGTACATATAAAAACATTAATTTTCAAAAATTTAAATCAATTATAAATGAATAACACGATATCAATAAACAATTGTTCAGAAGTTATAATTGAAGATATTTAATTTGAAAATAGCGTTTTTAATAACGGATATGTGTTTAAGATAACGAATTCAACACTTATTTAAATCTAAGGAGTAAAATTATTTGAATCAGCTTTTGATAATTTTTTAATTATGGAAAAAATTCAAACAGTTTAAATCAAAGATGTAAATATAAGTTCATCTTTTTTTAAAACAAACTTCATAGAGTAGTATTAAAATTATAACACAACAATCTAAATTATTAAATGTGAAAAAATAAATGGGAATGCTTTTATTAAATAGATTGGATCTTAGTACTTATTCTTATAAGATATTTAGATATTAAATACCAATACTAATGAATTTAATTTTCTAAAAACTGAAGAGTATTTAGATATATCTAATTACAAAAATTTAAAAGTTTTAATTTATGATTTATTCATAAATAATAGTGATAATATTATATTTATTATCGACTCATACGAAGTAGAATTGAAGAATATTTAATTAAAAAAATGAAACCAACTTAATCAAAGTTTGTTTGGCATATCTGGCTAAACAATAAGTATAGAGAATTTTAATTGCCCAGAATGTAATACTCTTCAAAAAGTTTACTTAACTAAAATTACTGGTATAAAAATTGCAAATCTAAACAATCTAATATTAGAATAAAGTAATTTATCTTTTTTTGAATTAATGTGTCAGTCTGTAAGTAAAATTAATTTAAATGATATGAAATCAAATGGAGTTCTCTCTTAAATCTCTCTTGTCTCCATCAAGAATTGTAATCATTTAGAATTATGTTAGTCCAAGTTTAAAAATAACTAATGCTATTAAGATGGATGTGCTTTTAATATTAATAACATTGATAATTTAATTATTTAAGACTGTACATTTTCTAATAATATTTCAGACTAGGGTAAAGGAGGTTCTATATATTTAAGCGAAGTTAGAGACACACAAATAACTAATTCTTCATTCATTGAAAATAAAAGCATAAAAGACTATGGAGGAGCATTTTACTATACAGGAAAAATTGATTAGATATCACTACTTAGGCTTAGTAATTAAACCATGTTTTAAAACAACTAAGCTTTACAAGGAAAGGGAGGAGCAATTTATTTAAGTAATGTAAATTTAAAAATAGACTAAAGCTACATAATTTAAAATGAGGCTGCTGTTGGAGGAGGGATATATTATGATTCCTTCATTCCAGATTTATTTTAAAGTTATGATTACGAAGTAACTTAGTTTATCAAAGAAAACAAAGCAAAATTGTATGGACATAATTTAGGATCTTAACTTAGATCTATTGAAATTGATTTTAATAGAATTAAATAGCCCAGTCAGCAAGATAATAAACATAATACATCGAATATTTCTGATTTTATGAGTGGAGGATATTTATCTTTAGAAAATATCTAATTAAAAGATGAAGAAGGAAACTACCTGTAATTTTTACAAATAAATAACTTGGACCTAAACAAAAACCTACAATAAGAAATTGAAAATTTAAATTTACAAATTGTTCCAAATGAAGATATTTTTGTTTAAGGAAGCTCAATTACAAAATATTCGGGAAAGGGTTTTAATTTTAACTTTAGCATTACTTCAAAACCTTTGCATAAAAGCTCATTTTTAATTCAATCAAATATTATATTAGACCTTTTATCTTCCAAAAAAGGTCAAATATAACAGTAAATATAATCTTTATTTAAAGTAAGCTTTAGGGAATGTATTATTGGAGAAATCAAAGTAAATTTTGCAAATAAAATTATATGTGAGTAGTGCCCTGATGGCAAGTACTCACTAGATCAAGCTGATTAAAGTTGTAGATTATGTCCTAATGGCGCTTAAGAGTGTGCTGGCTCTATTATAAAGCTCTTTCCAGGATATTGGAGGGCTAATAATTACTCTGATGAAATAATATAATGCTCTAAAAATAAATTTAGTTGTTAACCATAGAAGTAAACATCTAAAGTAAAATAGATACATAAATATTTTTATTTAAAGACTTTGAAAATAAATATTAAAATTACTTATTAAAAATATATTAGTAAAAATATTTCAAATAATATTTAGTTTATTTTTTAACTTATATTTAAAGTTTGGATGTGAAGTAGGGTATGTTGGGCCTCTTTGTGAGTCCTGTGATTTTGAAGGTAAAATTTGGGGAAACAGATTTTCTAAATCATTTTAATCTCGAAGTTGCATTCAATGTTCTGATTCAGCTATTATCATAATTATTAGTTTCTTAATCTTTTTTTTTGTACAATTTTTTTACCTCAACTTTAGTGTGAAAAAGATAATACAATAGTCAGAGAGAGTTTTGTTAGGTTACTATTTAAAACTTGCTGGCTTTTTACATTTAAGCAACACAGGTAATAATTTTGAAAAATTAATTAATCTAATAATATTTTTTTAAAATAGTGTATAACTTTTAATAACTAATATTCTTTCAAACTTTAGTTGATCACTTTTAAGTAATATCTATCTTAGATAAATACAGCCTTAATCTTCCTAAGATATTTAGTTTTGGAACTAATACAATAGGTAATCCTCTTGAAATATCTAATGGATCACTAGATTGTATTTTCCCTTTTCAATATAGTAATGGGATCGAATATTGGGTGATCAGGCTAATGATGTCAATTATCATTTCATTTCTAATAATGATACTAGTCTACTTTTATATTGCATTTAAAATTAATATTACATATTCAAAATTTAAAAGAACTTGCTTTATTTATACTTATGTTTTTTACTTTCCTTCATTTGTAGCTTCGATATCTTAAACACTGAGTTGCAGAAAAATTGGCTCAAAAAAGTATGCCTCAATAGATTTAAATATATAATGCTACGATTATGATAAGCATATGAAATACATTTTGATTTTAGTATTACCGATTCTTGCAATTTTTGTGATAATTATCCCAATTTGGATTTTGAAATAAATCAAGCATCTTAAATAATAAAAGAGTTCAAGATTTTAGCTTAACAAATACGAATTTCTCTATGCAGATTACAAACCTAAATATTATTATTGGTTTAAAATAAAAATGTATTTTAAATCAATAATAATGACAGCTTCCATACTACTGATAGAACATCCAAATATAAGAGTAATTTTTAAAAAATAAATTTAATTTTTTAAATTAAGTATTAAATTTTAGGCTTTTATGGTGAACATTGTCTTGGTTTCATATAGTTTAATGACAACTAAAATAAACCCTTATATCTCAAACTAAAGAAATAAACTTGAATAGCAATCAATATTTATCTCAATATTATCAATAAATCTTACTTTTCTTTATTAAGGTATTATGAATCTCAGTTCATATGTAACAGTAGTGATTTATACTTTGAACGCTATGTTTATCCTTAAACTTATACTGCTAGCTATAGTAGAAAATATACCAGCAGATATTTCAAAATAAAACTTAATTTAAAGTTTACTTTATAAATTAAAATTAAAACTTCCAAAAACCCTTAGATTTATAAAAGTGATATAAAATAATTCTTTTAAATCAATTATAAAATTTAAAAAAATTAAAAATTCAATAAAATATCTTGCTTTATTAAGATCAAAATCCTTATAATTAATAGAAAATATAATTTAAAACTAATTATTCAAAAATAAATAGGTTAAAGGTAATAAAAAATAAAATAAAAAAATATCTAAACTTTAAATAAATATAATTAAGGATCTCACAAATTTAAATAAATTTAAATTTAAAATTCCTGATTCAAATACTGAATAATGTAAATATAATTTCTCAAATAAATAATTTAAATATTTTAATTTATAAATAGAAAACTAATAAGTTAGGAAAAGAGATGTTATTTTTACTTAATCACCTAGATAATTTGTAGATTAATAAAAAGTTGAAAAAATAAAATTATTCTAATAACATATTAATTAAAAGGAATCATAATAGTTTTTAACAGCTCCATTAAGTTTTTAATTTAATAGTTTAAATGAATTTATTACTAATAAGAATTAATAATAAAAAACATTGATTGATAAAGATTCTTAAGCTTAGCTTACTTAAAATAACTTAACTTAATATTTTAAAAATCAGCAAGTAGATTGATTTAAAATATCTTCTCCATTTATTCAATTATTAGAAATTTAGTAAAAATCAAAAGGTAAAAAATTTAATAAATTTAAATATTTATTTGTTTTTTTAAATTATTTGAAAATAACACAATAATAAGAGAAATTTCATAATAGATAAGAAGATTTAGATAATTTCTGACGAATCAGCTTAAACTGTAAGATAAAATAATTAGAAACTGTTAGAAAGAAATACGAAAATATGATAAAGTAATTATAATTATAATTTATAAAAGTTAAATAAATAATCTTTGTTTGATAGAATATTTAACTTAGTAAAAAAAAATATATTTTTTGTAAATATATATAAACAAATATGTGGTGATAAATATAAATATATTTTTAAAGATAAATTTTTATTTGGATGCTTTATAATAGGCCACAATAAAAAATATTTTTTAAAAAAGAATAATTTTTACTTATATAAAAATATACATCTTATATTGTAGAGTCAAAATTTTATGAATCATTAATGTCAAAACTTAATCTATTTTAGATTAATAAACTAGCTTAAAGTAATCAAAACTTCTAGAATAAATAAATAATTTGATTTAATGTAAATAATTAATAAAGAAAAAATAAAGAAAAAATTATGATCAGATTTTATTAATTTTTAAAATAATTTACAAATGTAAACTTGACAAATAAATAAATTTAGCTACATAGCTTATGTGAAGTGAAATAGTTTTGAAATATTTTTTAAAAATGTTTGCAGTTCAAATCAAGTATTATCAAGCTATTCTTAGTAAAGTTATGTTATTAAATTAGTATTGTTTCTAGGTTAATAAGGCTAATAAAGTATTTCTATCTATTAAGAATATAACTTAAGAAAAAAAAGAATTTTAAACGATATGCTACTTAGATATTTTTAAATATAGATTAGAAAAATATATTAATAAAGAAACAACAAAATCTTTCAAAAACCTGAATGGATAGGTCTAGTCTATTATTTGGGATTATAAGACTAATCTTAATCTGCAATTTTTAATTGAGAGTAATAATTTCAAGATTAGCTATTTAAATTTTAATATCTTAATTTTTTATTTAAATATAAAATATTAAAAAATAAAAATATAATTTGATAATTTGAAAATTAAAGATTATGAATATTAGGAAATTATTGTTTTAAATATCATAATTACCAGATAAAAGTTTCATCTTCTATCTGCTATTTTATTCCAAAATTTTATGATCTATATAGAGCTTCTCCCCCACCAATAAAACCTATAGTATAATTAATAATTCAACAATTTTTTTGGGTTGAAAATTTTGGTTTGTTAATCTTTTAACTAATAAAGATATTTTAATTATCGACGTCACTAATTTGAGTATTTGGATTTAAGATATAAATCATTCAATATATCTTTTAAAAGGAATATTTATCTAATAAATTTTTATTTGTTTTGATTATATTAATTAATAGATCGTTTTTAATAAAAATATAAATCTTGATCAGTTCAGATCAGGAAATAAAATTTCTTTTAATTATTATCAAAACTCATTATAAAAAACAAACAATAGAACAGATAACACTAAAATTGTTATTTTTATTTCAATATTAATTTTTAATAATCATCAAATCTCTTCTTGTGTTCTTTTTAAGTCCAAAGGATTTTACGTCCATTCCAGGCATAGGCTTGTTTCCTAAAATCTCATCTATTTCTTTGTTGATTTCAGGTGTTATTTTTTTCACAACTTCTACAGATTTAACAATGTCATCAATTTATTCAGGTCTAGTAGCACTTGTAATTGCAGTAGAAACATCATGATTTGCAAGAACCCAAGCCATAGC
>JH719996.1:102410-128284 GCA_000231845.2 Tetrahymena malaccensis 436 | reverse complement strand
TGTCTATCAGTAGTATCACTATTCAACCAGTTTCCGAATCCAATGGCAGAGACTTTAAGACCAGTGTTACCTAAAAATCTATATTCCATTTATGTTTATGTGCTATTTAATTGTTAGAAAATTTTTTAAGTAGTAGTTTTTTCAGTTTTTATTCTTTTTTATAATTTAATTATAAGTATAATTGTTTGATGGATTTACTAATTTGAATCCATTTTTTAAAATTTCCAGATAAACTGATTACAATATATAAGGATTTATATGTTATTATTCTTACTTCTAAACTCATTTAAAAAAAGCAAATAATTTGCTTTGACATCAAATTATACTTAATTACTAGAAAAAAATGTGACAATTAATTTTTATCTAGGAATTCAGGTATTATAATTTTTTCTATAAAAGTTCTTTATGTATAGTTTACATAAAACCGTCATAATTCATAAAAAATAATAAATTTGGTTAAGAAATCAATCGATTTATTAAATTTATAATTTTTAAATAAAAAGTTGTAACATACTTCTTTAATCTTTGGTCAATAAGTTTTTTTTATTTTAAATTATTTTATGAATTTAATTTAATTTTATCTCAAATTTAAAATAATATTAGAAATACAGATTTTAAAAATATACAATATATTAATTAAATTTAAACTTATTAACAATAAAAATATTTTTTATTTAAATTTCTATACCTAAGTAACTAAAAACCTGTTTTTATTTTTAGATAGATTTTATACCTATATTAAGAATATTTACTTAATCTCCCTTATATTTTGATAATCAATATCATAATAAATGATTAAAAAGATATCAGAATTTCTTCTGATTAAATAAACTCAGCATTACTATAGAGATATTTATTCAAAATTTTTTATTGATATTTATGATACAAAATATTTATAAAATTATTCATTATTTTTTATTTTATTTTATAAATTCAGAAAATATAATTTAGATTAAGTGCGATACATACATATATTATTAAATTTAAAATCATTTCAAATATATACTTAAATTATATTATAAATTAATTTAGAGTTAAAGATAAAAAAATCTATTTTTGAGGATTAAATAATCATTTATTGAACAAACAATAAAGGCAAAAATAATTCCCATCAAAAATAAACTTAAATAAAATTATTTTTTGATAATCAATAAATATTTTCACTCTGCAATATGTTTGACTAAGTTTATCCAAATTTTTAACAAAATAACCTAAATCATTTAGGAATTTCAACAATTTTTATTTTTTATCCTCAGCGAAATACTAATTATAAGTTCTTTTCATATAAATATTATCTTTAAATTCTGACATACTTGATCATTCGGTAATAGTGCTATCATTATATTTACCTGTCAAGATATTGCTACAGAGAGAGTTCCAAATTGTTTTATACTAATCTATACTTGTTAAAAAATCTACCTAGTCAACTTACAGTATCTCTCTCATGCTATATTAGGGCAATTCAGAAACAGGTGGGACAAGATTTAATCTAGAACAAACTTAAAAAAATTATTTAATATTTTTATATATTATTTAATAGCAAATATTTAAAAAAATTATTAAGGATTAATGTATTGTTGGGTCACTTCTGAATGATCTTGTAGTTAAATTTATGAGATAAGTGAAATTTTTGCTAGATTAAATTTAATTCTTCATGTTTGTGAACAACCACAATATAACATGATGGTCAGGAAAATATTTTAAGTAGAATATGGAAGATTTTTTGATTAGCACAGTATGGGTTCTACAGTTTGGGGCCTTATTTGTGCAAGTGTTATAACAGGTAAATAAAAAAATAGCACATTTCTTGTAGATTCTATATTGCATGAATATTAAGATAACCCTATATTAAAAAGAATTTTGGATACTTGTTTTGCTGAAGATAAAAGGAAAAAATCTTAAGAATACTTAACTCTCTAAGTATATTGGATTAAAAAATAGGCTGAAAATAATTATATGGTTTGGATTCTTGCAAACCGATATGTATCTATAAGCAATATAATTGCTAGTTAACCATAGTAATAGATGAAATAATTGGATATCATAAAAAAATAACCTATGAAATCAACAAAAACTGGATGAAATATTAGGAAATATACCTCAACTTTTAATTTATTACAAAGCATAATTGCCAAATAAAATATGTAATAAGAAACTAAATAATAGTCAAGAACTAATAATAATTTAAGTAGCTTAAATATATGCAAAGTTATCCTTTCTAAAATACTTAATTGATTTTATCTATAAAACTTTTACTTATTTTTATTTTTTTAAGATAAATATTTATTTAAATATTGGCTAAAAAAATTTTTAAATAAAAATACTTTGTTTATCAAAATATAAAATAATTCTTAAATTAAAAATTTTTCTCCATTCTATAAATTGAAACTCAATTAAGAATTTAATACATAAACTTTAAAAAAATAAATTATTTAAATTAGAAGTAAAATATTTTTGATTTTGCAAACATTTTATATGAAAAAATAAAAAAAGAAATAAATAAACTGTCAGATTTTATTGCAATTTAATTTAATTTAGATGGTGCGTAATGAAATAAAAAGTGAAATAAAATTAATAATATTATCAACTAAATTGATTAGGAGATAAAAAAAATGAATGCACACTGTTTTTAAATGATCTTTGTTTGTTTTTACATTTGTGTAGAGAGGAAAAATAAATAAAATTTTACCTGATTACTTTTGGTTGTACACGAATTTTAGTGTACCTCATTTATACATGAATGAGAGTGCTTATCCTAATCCTATATGTTAAGTTCAAAGTGGGTAGTTTTTAAAATTAACTTTGCAAACAAATATAAAAAATTAATAATGTTTTTGATATAGATTTCCTTTTAAAAATCTATAAACATTAATTTCATTTCAGTTCAAACGACTTGTAAATTCACCAAAACTAATAATATAAAAAAAGCAAAATAAAATAAAAGCAAAAAATATTAGCTAGTAGATATCTAAATCCAAGTTTTCAAAAATGAAGGAGATTAAGCAAGCAGAATATAATTAGGAGCTTCCAAAATTCGAAAAGTTAAGTGAAGAAACATAAAGCGATGATAAGGCTGTTCATCTTTGTATGCACTAAATGTGCACAGATGTTCCATAAAATTCAAATAAGAAGAGCGCTGCATACTTAGGTAGCTTTGATGAAGCTCCTGATTACATGAAGGACAACCACTTCATACTTACAGGCTATAGAATTAACTTTAATACATATAAAAAATCACTCCAATCAGCATTTATGCTTTCTAACAATGAGTTTACTAATATTTGGAGTCATTTTATAGGGATTATCATTTCTATCTGTCTAATAATTACTGTGTCTAGTTTTATAGCTTAGAATGATGTAGGAGTGATTAAAAAAACGATTTAATAATTAGATAATATATACAATAGCTATGAGTCATAAATTGAAGTGTATAAGCAGATTTATTTTTGATAAAATATATATTATTTAACATTTTTTATTTATCTAATAGAAGTAATGGAAAATCATCATAAGAGAAAATGTTTAATTCACTTATAAACTCCTTTGATGAAAAAGATAAGTAAACTGAATTTAAAAGAATTTTTAAATTTTTTGGTTTTTTTATGAAAAGTAAATAAAAAAGCAAATAGTTATTTTAATTTGTATACTTTAATTGAATAGCTATCTGAGGTAGATTGAAGTCTTTGAGCACATTCTGTAAGAAATATCAAACTTATCAAAGAAAACTCCTATTTCATAACAATAAAAGTAAAAAGTAGACTAGGTCTATTTCTCTTTGAAAACTAAAATTACCAAACAAGTATTTAATTAAATAATTAACTAATCTATTAATCAATCACTTAATTTTCTAATTATTCGATCTTCTAGACCAAATATTTACATTTATAATATTATTCTTCTTCTTTTTATTAAAATATAGCTACAAACAGACAATCTTGATTGGGTTGATGTTTACAAGGTAAAAATAACAATTCAAATATAATGAAATTTATAAGTCTAAAAGATGATTTATACTTAACACATTTTAATTAAAAATAATATTAATTTTTTTGAAACTCTAAACTTGCTGCTTTTATTATTAAATGAAGACTTTCATTTAAATTTCAACTAAATAAATTTTTTTTGCACCATATTTTTTTGAATATCTATAATGAGTAATAAATTAAAAAATGAAAAACAAATCAGTAGTTAAATACTAAATATTGATTGCTTTTAGTTCTAATTTCTAAAGAACAATTTAAAAGTTAGATTAAAAAAATGCATCAATTAAGACGTCATTAATTATAGACTTCAATGATTAACTTTTTTTAATTTATTAAAAGATATTTGGAATCAACAGGTCAGAAGTAAAAGAACGTAGAGTTTCTGATCCAAGATAAATTTCCAAATGGCCAATTTTCTTTTACCTTTTAAGTTCTATTGGCTGCTTCTCTGGTAGTGTTCTATATCATACTTTCAATTCTATGAATAAAAAGCTGCACTATTTCTTACTTAGATTAGACTACGCAGGTATTTGTTTTGTACTTTTAGGTGGCAGCGTTCCTGTAATTTATTATGGATTCTACTGTGATTCTGTATTGCTTTATTTCTATTTATTATTAGTGATTTTCTTCTGTTCTTCTGTTTTTATCATTTCTCTATTCGATTTCGTTCATTCCCAAAAATATAGAAAACTTAAAGGTATGCTTTATGGTTCACTAGGTTTAGCTGTATCTATCCCCCTTTTTCATCTTTTTTATAGATAGTAAATTCAATTAATTTATTAGCTATTGAGTATAGTTTTTTATTATTTAAATATTTTAAAAAGCTAATTTTTCAATGACGAAGATAATGATTATCTTTCTTTGGCTCCTGCAATTCCTTACTACATATTATCTGGTTCATCTTTATTAGGAGGGCTATGTATTTATTTAGCAAGATGCCCTGAGCGCTTTTCTCCAGGAAAGTTTGATAGAATTGTAATTTTTATTGATTTAATTTGCAAATTTAAACTAAAAATTAAAAACTAATATTTTAAATATAATAAACTAATTTAAATTTAATTTATGACTAACATTTAAAAACCATACTATAAATTATTTAACTTAAAAATAGAAATTTAAAATAAAATTTATTTTTAATTTCAAAAAACTATTGAATTTATACTAAGTTTTAAATTTGAAATAAATTCAATTAATTTAACGATTAAAGTATATTAAATTAAAAATAGGGAAATTCTCATAACATTTGGCATATTTGCGTTGTTTCAGGGATCGTTTTCGGGTATATGTTTGGATTAGAAAATTATTATTCTAGAAAACAAACGTTCTGTTATTTAAAATGAAAATATTTATAAACCTAAATTAAAACTAATAAAAATATTTGCAACTGAAAATACTACTATATTTAGATGTTACTTAGCTTGTTTAAATTTTTTAAATAATATTTAATTTATTTTACTGATTTTATTTAATCTAAGATTTAGTGAAATCAAATATACATACAAATTAAAAAACCTATTTTATTTTTTGATGGTTTAAAATTTATAATTTATTATCTGATGAAAATTATATCAGATAAAGAGATTATTTACTTGTTTAATTATTAATTGAATTACAAAATGAATTAATTATATATTTTAATAATATTAGTGATTTTTTCCTGATATGTACATTCATATACTTTCAATATTATATCATCTTTTTTTGATAATAACTTTAATAATTATTTAATATAAAGTGTGAGATAGCATCATAAATAAGAAGATAATAATTGAAAGAAATCCTACACAAAAATAACAATTTAATAAATAAATTTCAAAAATCTTACTGAAATACTCAATTTTCGAATAAAAATAAAATGATAAACGCTGATATTCAAACAGTTGAATACTCTTTTATCAAAATTCCATATGAGAGTGCTGTGAAATGTACATAAATTTGTTTTTTGTTTTTTGAAATCATCCTTTTTTCTAAAAATCTTTCTTAAAGAGAATTATAATTTAATGCAAAACTATAATTGAAAAGCATTTAAATAATAGAGAAAATCCATAGAGAAAGAAATAAGCTCCATTCTTAACTCTATTATCTAACTCAAAAAGCAGGATAATTTTGATAAGGTCTAAGTTGAAAATTAAATCGAATCTTTGATTTTAAGGCTAAAAGAGTTAAAGAAGCAACTAAATAATTATCAATAGGAGAACAATAAAATTTATGAAAGCTGCACAAAAAGAATTGAACATCTTAAATCAATAGCTCCAAATGTAAAAGAAAGCTAAATGGATTATCACAATTTAAGGACTAAGAGATTGATTGTTGAAGAACTTACACGAAATGGGAATATCTAAGTGGCTAAAAAGCTTTGCAATTCTTATCAAATTGAGGTATCAAATACATTCAGTTTTCAATCCTTTGAGGAATATGAAGCAAGAAATTTAATTTATGATGCAGTGATTAAATCATTTAATTAATCAATCAAATAAAAAGGATAGAAAATCCTTAAAAATTGTATTTTATATTGTTTTGGGAGAAGAGAAACAACAATTTTTAAAAATTAGAATGAATAAAGCAATTTCTCTGTTTTATAAATTATTTAAACCAGCAAAAATCAAATAAGAAATAAACTATAATTTAAATAGGCGATGCATTACATTTTCTACTAATTTACCAATCTAATATTTATTAAACGCTCAAAAATAAATTTCTTGAATGATTAAACGAACATTTGATTAATCTTCCTATTTAAATAATTATTAGGATTATTGCTAATTGGAGATAAATTTGATAGAATTATAAAATTAGATTATCAATGATTTAAAAGATTAGAAAACTCACTCTGCCATGGATTGGTGTAAAGAGAATTCATCTAAATTATAAAAGCTGAAAAATGACTTTGAGTTTAAATTAATTTAGTAGGAGTTTATTTAGCTTTTAAAATAAAAAAAAAGTTTAGATGCAATAAAATATCTGAGACAATACTCAGAAAAATACAAAAAAACACAACAAGGAGAGATTAATAAAATATGTATGTGCATAACTTATTAAAAAAAATAAGAAATGGATGAAAAATATAAAAATTATTTTGATGATAAACGATGGGAGGATTTGATTATATAATTCAAAAACTTATGTTTTGACATATATGGTATTCCATCAAATTCATTGTTTTCAACAACTCTAAGAGCTGGTATCTCATGTTTAAAGACCCTTAATTGCATTAATTAAGAATATTAATATCCATACAAATGTCCAGTATGCAGTCCATACATTAATGAGGTTCGATCTATTAAATAATCTATTATATTATTTTAAATAATTATTTTATAATTTAGATGGTAAAAAACATTCCATTCACTCACAGAGTAACTTCCTCCTTGATTTGTAGGATAACAGGGGATGTGATGGATGAGCACAACCCTCCTTACATAACTAAAGACAACTAAGTATATAGTCAAAAAGTAATTTGAATTTTTTATTAAACAATTAAAATAATAAAAACTAACTTAAAAAAGGGAATAGAAAAAATGAAAAATGATAAGGAAAAAATGTGTCCAATCACGAAAAAAGAAATAAACTGGGATGAGTGTAAGAAAATATTTTTATCTTGATATCGAATATTAGTATTTCAATAATATTTATTCAAAAAATAAAATAAATTAACAAAAATGATGGATAATATTCCAAAAATGGAGAAAATAAAATATTCTATTTTAAAATGCAAAATAGCCTAGCCAATTAATTAGAGAAGCCATTTAAGAAAAAATTCATCAAAAATTAAAAAAAATATATTTTCTAAAAACATATTTCATTTCAAAATAACTCACAAAATCAAAATACTTCTACCTATCTACTGATAACTTTACTTTATAGTATAATAAACTTTAGTTTTTCATTAAATAAATAAGTAAATATATAATTGTATGTATCCATGTAATATTGTTGCATAAAAATATTTTCTATAAAATTAACTATTTTCTAAAATTTTCAAAGTAAAATTAAAAAAATTATAAACAACTTTTAGAATCAAAAATTATTTAGCGTTTAAGTATTCTAAATATTTGTCTTTTAAGAAACAATAAAATTATTAATATCCATTTATTCAACTCACTCTTTTATTTTTTAGAAAAAATAATGTCTTTTTTTTGTTTTCATTTAACATTTATTACAAAGATTTAGTAGTAAAAACATTAAAAACTTAAAAAAAATATGAAAAAAAATTATTTGAAAGAAATAAAAAGAATTCTTTTAGGAAATACAGATATAAATAAATATATTTACAATAAAAAGTGTTAAAATAATTGATAGAATTTCATAATAATACGCTTAAAATACTTCTTCTATTTTTATAAATATATAAATTTTTTGCTTTGAAACTTTTTCAAAGCATAATTCTTTGCTTGATCGATTTTAATTTATGAATTTATTTGAGGAGTATTTATTATGTTAAAAATTTAATTTTATATAGAAACCGTTTATATTAAATAAGGATTTTTATTTTCAGAACAAAGTAATGTTTTCTTTCTAATATCCAAGAGATTTTAAATGCCCCAAACACTCATCTATTTTTTATTGAATATTTTGATTTAACTAAATTTTTTTTTCATTATTTTTTTACCTTAAAAGTTGTTAGAACCAGCAACTATTAAATGGAATTCCTAATCAACTGGAGGCATAAAGTCAGAAACGTGATGCTTTTAAAATTTACCCTTTAATACGGGAACACCATCAGGGACCTTTTTCATTTAAAATTAAATTAGAAAAATATTTTAATTTTTCTTTTTACCTTTTCAAATAAAACTCCGAGATGTATTTTCTTTTCTTCAGCATACCAGGTGAGCTCATCTATGAACAAAGATTCATCCTTTTTGTTAAAAAGAATTTTTTAATTTGATGAAGTTTTTTAAATAATAATTTTAATTTACAAGGTTTGAATTAACATATAATACAGAGATACTAGTCTTGTCACCATTTGTGCTTATGCCTTCAATCAAACTGAAGACTTTACTAATATGATAACCTTAAACAATGATTCCTAAATAATCTACTTTTTTTTGAGTAACCTGACCTTAATTAAATCTTATTTATGAATGATGGTATTTTAGCTAAAAATATATTTTTTTGAATATTAGGAAGTTACATTTTAATTTTTCCAAATCCATCGTACACAAATTTTTTATTTTAATCTGATTTAATGACTACTTCTTGCTTTTCCTAAATTAATTTACATATTTTAGTATTAAAATCTAATTTATTGCAAGGTAGAAGATTCTAATTTTGTGCTTCTAATTTGATATATTTATTTTACTTTAAGATTGCTGAAAAACTGCTGTTCAGGGTTTTCTTCATTAACTAAAACATCAACAATTGCAGGATCATCAATACGAGTAATAGGGTGTAGCTTTGCTATTTGATTTTCTTGTTGATTTCCTGGGACACTTTGTAATTTTAAATTAATTAATTAGATATCATAAAATATATTTAGAATATTCGATATCGCTTTAACAAAAATGATATTTAAAAAGTACCCAATCTAAATATTTTCTCCTAGTTGAATTCCTAAAACCTTTCTTTCATCATTCATCTCTATTCATAAATGGTAGAAACATTTAGTTTGATTGCTATAACTAAATAAAAAAATTACTGAATCTGTATATTGAACTAGTAGGAGATATCTATTTTTTGACTAAAAATTGTGCTACAATTTGCTAGATTTATTCATTCAAAGCACAGTGCTATGGTTTTATTTTAACTTTATTTTTATTAATAAGACATTTAGGGTTAGTTATTTTATTGAAAATAGTAAATCAACATGGATTTGCTAATCCTAGCATGAGCCTCAATCTAAAAGGGAGGTAGTTCATTTAACTAAATCTTATTTAAATTCTTTAATATTGCTTATTATTAAAAAAGGAAAGGTAAAACTTTGTCTTATAAAAATATTCTTTAATTTTAGGTGAGCTATAAAAAAGATATGCAAAATCATAATAAATAGAAAGTAAGACTTCTCTTTCTTTTTTGGTTAATGGAGTTAGTTGTTAATTTAACTAAAACCTTGATCAAAAATTGAATTAAAATTAACTTCGATATCATTTTAAAAAATAATTATGATCTTCTTAATATGAAAATAAATTAATTTTCAAAATCAAATTATTCAGTAATAAAATATAATTTTCTTTTTTTGATTAAATTGTAAAACAATTTTAAATTTACACATTTTTAATTAAAAAATTAAATAATATTGAAGCTAAAAAATATTTATTCAAAAAAATAAAAATAAAAACCTCTATTTTTGGTAAATTCAAATATGCTAGATATTTAAATAGTAGAATAATGAAAATATAAATTATTAAAGATATTCATCATGGAAAAATAAATAAATTGATTTGAATAGTTTTAGATTAGTTTGATTGCTCTTATGTTAACTAATAGCTAATAATAAGGAAAAGGGGGAAAGGAAATTAATTAGGATAAGGATAGATAAATAAATATTAGTTAAGAGTGATTGAGTGAGTGAGGGAGAGAAAGAAAGAAAGAAATAAGATTATATTTAAATTAAAAAAGCGAGGAAGAGACATATAATTTTATATAAAGATAATTAAATTTCTTTATTATTTAATAAAAAAATATCGTAATTTTAGAATAATGTCTAGAAAGAATCCCCAGATTTATATTACCAACTTCTCCAGCAGAACCACTGAAGAAGATCTTAACTACGAGTTTAAGAGATTTGGTAAAATCCAAGATATCAACATGAAGCGTTCTTACGCCTTCATTGTAAGCAACATTCTTTAGAATTTCAACTGTCTCACTGCCAAATGATGTTTGTTATCTGTCTCCCTTACAAGATTTTAAATTTAAATAATGAATAATTGATCACAGACAAAGCAAAAATTTACCATTTATTTAATAATGAAACCATCTCTATCAATTATGGTGATGCAATCAATAACCACGCACACCATATACATACAACACAAGACAGCAATAGCAGCAATAAAAACAGCAAATTTCTTTTCATTTTGAGATCACAAAAGAATGAATGTTTGATCATCACAGAGATTTCACAAACTACCAACCCACACACCCACCCACATTTTCAACACAAGATTCACACAATTTTTTTGGTTGATTCAGATCATCACATACATTTCAAGAGCAGACAGATAGATCAACATACAACAAAGCATTAAAAAAAAGCAAGATTGCAGTTTTTTATTCCATTTTCTACTGTTTTATTTCTAAATGCTTATATATTTTCCAATTAACCAAACAGACTTATCACGATCACCACGACGCCGATGATGCCGTTCGTAAGATGGACAAGGTAAAAAACTAATCAAATTTTGAAAAATATAATTAATCATTTAAATTGACATTTAGTAAACTTAAAAGTAATAAATATAAATAAAAAGAGATGATATAAGAATTCTTAACTCTCTTTGTTTAAAATTTTTTTGATTTATTATTAAAATAACCCACTCCTTTTAAAAAATGAATGAAGATGCTTAATTTAATAATAATCAAAGGATTTTTATATTTCTAAAGAAAAATTTAATTTAATAAAAATTAATAATTGAGTATCTAAATCATTAAATAAATAAATAAATTATTTAGATTTATATTTAAATACTTTTTTAATATAATGTATAGACCACTTTAAACGGAAAGACAATCGTTGTTGAACCCGCCGGTTTGAAAAAAACTCGTTCAAGAGGTCCTTAACCCGATGATAAATGCTACAGCTGTGGAAGAAGAGGTCACTGGTCAGAACACAATTATTAATTCGAATTCAGACTTTTTACATGAAAAAAAAATAAAAAATAAAAAACTAAAAAATTATTAACAAGTTGAAATATAACCGATTTTTGATGAAAATTTGTATGCTAAAAATAGGGCTAACGAATGTGAAGAAAAAAAAAGAAGGTAGACATAATAATTAATATTCCATCAATATTAAGTTAATCATTTGTTCAATATAAAGATATAGAAGATCCTCGAGCAGAAGCAGCTCTCGCTCGAGATCTAGAAGGTAAATTAATTCATTTAATCATTCTCTCACTTTTAATTGAACATTTTTCCAAAAAGTACCTGAACAAATAACAAATCTTTTTAAAAACTCATTAAAATAAATTAAAAACATAAAATCAAACACTTAATACATAGCAATTTCAGCAAGCACAATCAAAATACTAGACAAAAGAATCAATAAAAAAATATCTTTAGGGAAAATATAAACAAATGCCAAAAATAATTAGGAAAATTAAAGACACTAAGCATAAATACAAATAGTAATAATAAAATATAAAAATAATAGTATTTATTCGTATCAAATAGCAGATTTAAATTAAAATAGCAACATTTTTTATTTTTGGAACCTGTTTAATTAAATTTGATATAAAGGCAATTAAAAATTACATAAATATTAACCTTTTTTAAATATTTGAAAAATAAATTTATTGTAGCAGAACAAGAAGAAGCAGCAGAAGGTAAATATTAATTATTATAAATTTGTTGAATCAATCAATTGAAATTATTATTTTCTTTAAAGAAAACACTCCAGAAGCAGCCCTTCTAACTCCAGAAGTAACAGCAGCCGCAGAAGCAGATCTCGTTCCGACTCTAAATCATCTTCTAAGTCAAAGTCAGATTCTCGTTCCAGATCTAAATCATCCAAGTCTAAGGAGTCTAAGTCTAAGTCCAGATCTCCTTCCAAGGATAAGTAAGATTACTTTCTAACAAATCAATTTTATTTAATAATTTTACTAAAAATAGAAACTGAGGAAATAAATCAAATAAATATTGAAAAATATTTGTGAGGTATAAATTACCAACAATTAAACAGAGTTTTAAGAAATATAAAAAGTATATAAAAATCAATTAAAAAAAAGAATTCTTATGGTCATCAGCTGTTCGTTCATTTATCCCTCTTTACCTTTTGTGTCGTCACGCTTATTTTTTAATCTCTAGAAACTACAAAAGAGACTATTTTAAATTTTTTTTCTTTCAAATTACCTTTTATATCAATAAGTTTTACTTTTTTACATGATTTCATCTATTTTATTTTCTTCAATCTATGTATTATTAAAAGTATTTTTATTTAAATAAGTAAAATAATTATGAAAAATAAATATTATTCTTCTAATTTTAGCTATTGTATTTAAGATTTAAGAAGAGTTTTAAGACTAAAATAAAGAAATATTGCAAAATAATACTTATGTATTTTATGAATAATAATAAATATTTTATATTTTTTAAATAACTGAATAATATTATAACTCCTGTTGAAAATTTATTTATTGATTTGTTAAGCATATTTTATGTATAAACTAAGTTTTAATTTTCAAGCTTTTTAGATGGTAAATAAGTGAGTGATTATTAGGAAAAACTTTGGCTTGAGAAATATTACAATTTTATTTTAAATGATTGAATAAACCTATGGATTCAAGCAAATAACCATTAATAATTGAATTGAGATTTCACAGAAAGAACTGAATTAATACTATTAAAAATTATTTGATTGAATATTAAAATAAAAATAAAGAAGTCAAATAGCTCTTTTTGATAATTAAATAATAAATAGAAATACCATTTTTAGTAGAATTAAAATAAAATTATAAATCAAAGACTTTTTATAACTTAAATTTTGATTTCGATCTGTGCTTTCAATGAGCAATTAAACTTAGTAAGATGATAATGAGTATGTTTTTGAAAATCTTAATGAATACCAAGCTTTTGTAAAAAATAATAAACGCACAAAATTGCACAATAAATCAACTGTTTCGTGGCTTAAAACGAGATACTCAAGTAAAACAAAAAAACATTATCTTTTATTTCCAGAGGAGTTAATTGAGGATATGAAAATTCGTAAAATATTCAAAATATTTGATAAGGATGGTTCTTAAGCACTAGATTTAAAAGAAATGGTAGAAATGTTTCAAAAGTAATTAATTATTAATTTATTAATTGATATTGAACACTAAATGAAATAATTAGTTAGTATGATAAATGTATTTCTTAGGATCCTCTTTATCAAAACAAACATATAATTTGATATATTTTTATTTAGAGGAAACAAGAAAAGATGGAAAATAATTTTATTTAAAAAAATCATAATCATATATTTATGATAAATTTTAAATCAAAGACTTTTTTACTTATAAATAGGTATAATATTGAAATTGATAAAGAAGAACTTCAACAAATATATAATATAGTCGATAAGACAAAAGATAATGCATTAAACTATTTAGAATTTAAAGAGTGTGCAATCTCCTAAGATGCTAATGCCATTTTCTCTAAAATGATATCAAAAGTACGTACTTAAGAACAATAAAAAAAATCAGCAGAAGAGAGAAACATTTACTTGCCTTAAAGATTCTCAGAAATGGTCACCTATCTTAGCTACAGAATTAATAGAGAGGATTTGGAAGACTATTTGAGAGAAAGAAATCATAGAATTAGTGAGAGATATGAAAAATATTTACAATTAATGAATCTAAATGGACTTGATTCAGCTGGAGCAACTGCTCACGAAAACCAAATAAAAGACTAAAAAAAATTAGATAAGGTAAAACTTTAAAAAGAAAATTACACCAAAATTACAAATAATAACTCTAAAAGATTTTGTTAGAATTAATTTTATTGATATGCTTTTAGTCATAAGAATTTCTTCCATTTAAAATTCATAAAATATTGTTCGTTTTACAAATTTAAAAAAGATTATTATAAGGGGAGTGATATAATAATATGATTTAATAATTTTTAAAAATCCATATTTTTATTACAACAAAAATAATAATAAAAATTTAAAAAACAACAAAAAAATTTCTATCCTCCACTAAAATTTACATAAACTATTTTAACATCTATAAAGGCCAGTGATCTTGAGCAGAAAATATTTGATAGGTAATCTAGTTCAGATTCAGATGGTGAATCTTTGGAAGCTGAAAAGTCTTTTAGAAACTAAATCAAAGAAGAGTAATTAAAGAAACAGTAAAAAGCATAATACAGACTATCTTAGGCTACAAATTCGGTAAATAGGTCATAGCCTCACTTAATGTCTACCTCTCCAAGACATGGTTCAGTTTAAATAGAATTATAAGCTTAAAACAGCAATTATTTTTTATAGTCTTCAGTAGCTGGTGCATAAACATTTGGAAGCTAAGGAAGCAATTATAATAACTCAAATTCTTAGTTGGCAGCTTCTAGAGGTTCAATTAGGAACTCAAAAATTAGGACATAAGGGAAAAAAGAAATGGATGAGGAGTAAATTCATAATAAATTTACAAAATATGAAGCTTAGAGTCTCTCTAAAAAGGCACAGCTCAAAGGAAAAGATGATGCTTAAAATTTATACACCGAAGTATCAAAATAATATGGCACACAAGAAAATTTTTATAAGACATTTTAAAGCACCCAAAATTGGTAGAATATAAACAACGAAACTCAAGCAGGATTGAAAAACAAAACATAAATATAGACTGAAGAGACAGATTCATAATTAGGTAGTGCAGAAAATAAAAAATCTGTTGAAAGAAGCAATTTGTTACCTATGTAAACTACATTTTAAAATCACAGAGGAGGAGTAGGGAGATTCTTTGGAAGTAATGGTTAAGACTTCGAAAGTACTCAAAATTCATAAAATATGAACAATAATATTTATGGAACTAGATAAAAATATTCAAATGACGATTTTAGGCATACTGATTTCAAAGGATTTAATAATAAAAGTCATAATTAACTAGGAACAATGAGAAGCGTTAGTTAATTTATGAGCAGCAAGAATAAATTCAATAGCACTTTCTATACTCTTGGTAAACGTCCAACTACTAATTAAAGCTAATTAAAGACTCTTGGAATAGATAAAAGCTCTTTTAAAAGCATTTGCAATATAATGAATAAGACATTGCTTTAATTGGAGAATAAGAAAATTACAAACAACTTGTTTATAAAAACAGCTCCTTCTTCTACTAGATTTTCTTACAATAAACAAAACTAGGAAAATAAAGTCTAGAACATGAGCTAAAAACTATTGAATTAGAATATTGAGAATAATATAATTGATCCTAAACTCATGTAATCTATTTACAAACCTAATTAAATATAAGAATACTAAGAAAGAGAGAAATAATTGATTAATGAAATCAAGCAGGACATTATGAACAAATTTTTAATGAACAATCAAGTTGCTGTATCACTATTTGACGATTTATAAAAATCAAATTAAAAACCATACTATAAAGTTAACCATTCTATTACTACAGAGTAGTCATTTTTAAAATAAAATAGACTTCCTGAATTAGATATGATGAACAAGGTATATGAAAAAGATAAAACACCAGTTGGTAAAAATATAAATAACTAGCTAGATAGTAAATATTAAAAAAATTGATATTAAATAATTACTAATTAAGCACTTAACACTTTTACATTAATGAAAATCATTATAAAGATGAAATAATATTTATTTTAAAGTCAATTTATTAAAAACTAAATATTTTTGTAAATTAATTTATTTTATTTGTGGTTTAAGAATTAAAATTATTATCTAAAATAATTGAAATCATTATTTAGGAAATTAAAAAAATAAAACTAAAACAGGAATCTTATAGCAATTAAAAAACTGGACAATAATTATTTTCTCTTTTATTATAGATTTAAATTTTTATGATTGTAAATAAGTGATTTTTTTACTTTGCAAATTATATTTAAATATTTATTAAGTCTTTTTTGATATGTTACCAAAAAAATATAAAATATATTACAATTAATATTAAAAATTCATAAACAATAAAAATATTTATTATTGATTAAGTGAATTTATAATTATTAAATTTGTAATTATTTAATTTAACTATTCTTAGTAAAGAAATAAAATTTTGATTAATTGGCTTTATTACAAAGATATTTATTGCTTTTTAATAACATCAAATCTATAAAATGGATTAATCAAACATTTAATTTTAAAAATTTTGCAAATATCATGAGGGTTTACAAATTAAATTTATCTCATTATAATCTGACTAGCTTGATTTGTGCAGTAAGTGTGTGATAGATTCTGAGCATGATATTGATGGATAAAATCTCTTATTAGTAGAAGATTTATTAGATGCTTGTAACAAAGAAATAATTACGAATTGGCCTCCATTAATAAATTAGTAAATAACAAATGATTTTGAAAATACTTTTAATAACATAGATGAGACTTAAGAAAAAATAGCTTCATTTTTTGAAGCATTTTAGATTGATTTAATCAAAAAGATCTCTGATTTAAGAAAATAAGTTTTTCTGCAATTAGAGAAAAAAAATAATGAAAATGCTAACATTTTGTAAATTTACAATGAAATTGCAGATAAAGAAAAGCTTTAATAGCTATCTTAAGATTATTTGAGTAATAAAGATATTGATGGACTCAAATTTAAAGAATTTTTAAATGAAATGTATGAAAATTCATAAACAAATTAAGAAATATTGAAAGATATTTTAGATTAACAATTTTAAAAATCTAACTTTAATTTAATTTATGATCTAAAAAATATGATAAATTAAATAACAAATAGTATCGGAGAAATGTTTTTAGACTATTGCTAAGGCCATAAAAATGATTAAATAATAAAAAAAATGAAATTTAATTAGATTAATTTGATAAAGGACTTAATGGATATTAATAACACTTATTTAAATTAAGATGAAGATTATTATAAAAATATGCAAATTGAGAAAAATTAAGGCTTTTAATCAAGCAAATAGATTCAAGATAACAATAGCTTGTGCCTGAATAAAATATTTTACCAATTAAAACAAAGGGCTTTCGTTGACTTTTAATAAATGAGTCAGATTTAGTAATTGTAAAATGAAAATATTGCAGATAATGACAAAATAATCACTTTACTTAAATTTGCAAAACCTACATAGAATCAAAATACACAAATATAAAATTAAATAGTTTCTTTATATGATTAATTGAAGCATTTATAAGATTTAACTTAGACATGTGAATTTATATAAACATAAAAACCTAACAATTAAATTCATGTTAAATTTGAAAGAGATGAGAATAAAATTTTGAAGATAATAAATTTGTCTGAGACAGAGAAAACTGAAGTTTATCATAATAAAATTTTAGAGTTTCCAAAAGATTATATTATTTAAATAAAATTAATTCCTTATAAAGAGTATGAAAAATCTTATAATTACGAAATTGGATTTAAAAAATAATAAAATTCAGATTCATTATTTGAGCGAAGTTATTTTACTAATATATCTAATAATAATAATTATGATGATGTAAAAGGCTTCAAAATTAATGATAAACAAATTAGTTTCTAACCTCTAATGAGAAACTTAGAATTATAAAGTGTTTGCTCAGCTTCATAATTTTTTATTTATGATTTTCCAAACCAAAATAACATTTCATAAAAATATGTTTCTTATAATACTAATACCCCTTAAATTTTTTATATAAAATTTTAATATATTGAAACTATTGAAATTGTGAGCTTTAAAGAAATAACTCATTATTGATAAATTATATGATGAACTTATATTATTACACTAATTTAAAAATACTTTTAAAATCAAATTTATGAAGTTATTAGTTTTTTTATTTATTACTCTACAAATATTGATTAAAAAAATTTATTTACACTCACTTTTATTAAACAAATTAAAAAATAATTATTTTATTTAATAGTTATTGAATAAATAAGAATATATTTTTATTATATTGAATTGAAGATTTTGAACTATATATTATTGCATTTTTTTAGTTATCTTTACAAAAATATTTTGAACCTATTTTTTCTTTAAATTTTCATGCCGAATATTAAAAAAGTAATTTAAAAAAGATAGAAATCTGAAAGATAATTAAGTTAATAGTTAATATAATAAATTTGTTTTCAAAAAATGAAGGTTATTTAAAATTAAGAAGATTTATAAATCAGAAAATGCTAAATACATAAAAATTGTGAAATAGAGTTTATTTTGGCTAATAATACCACAAATTTATAAAAAAATTAATTAGGATTATGTTACAAGTGTATTCCTACTTTAAAAATAAAGAGTACTAATTTAATTTTATGTTAAGACTTTATTAAAGGTTCTGATAATGAAATTTTATAAAACTGGCCTCCTTTAAGTAATAATTATTTAATAAAAGAATTAGAATAATGTTACAAAAATAACACATTAGAAAGTTCCTATGAAACTATTACGAAATTCTTTGATGACTTTTAAAATGAATTTCTTTAAAACATATAAAATACTAAAAAGATGATATTTTCAACAATTGATCAAAAATTTTTAAAAAAAGAAGAAATACTTAAAAAATATGATGAAATCAGTTAAAAAGAATAGCTTAAATCGCTGCTTTCAAATTATTATTACTAACAAAATGATAAAGATGAAGAATTATTATAATTTATTAAAGACTTTAACGAAAGAAAAAAAGAAAATACAGAAAAGATAGATAACCTACTTTAATCATGTAATCTTGATGAATTTCCAAATTTAGATGTATTAAATAAATTAAAAGATATGATGAATATCTTAATTAATTTAATTAGTTAGTCTAATGGTAAATTTGATGATACAGTATTTTAGAATCTAGAATTATTAGAATAAAAAATATTTTAGGTAATGTCTTTATTTTAATATAAGGCTAACGAAGAAAAAAACGAAGATCTTCTATAAATTTCTAAACAAAACTTTTAATGTAAAAAAGAAATGTTAGAATTCCTTTAAAAAAAAGAGTTTTTCAATTCAAATTTATTGACAAAAAAATTGACAGAGTTAATATAAAATTATAAATAAACTTAAAATGAAATGAGAAATATTTTATAAGTAAATAGAAACTTAATAGATAAGTAAAAATTTACATCCACAAATATTTATACTCAAATAAATGTTATTAAAGATGGTATATTGTAAATAACCAATCTTTAACCCTATAAAGAAATATCTATTTTTTACTAATAGAATGTCCTTCCATGCGCAAAATATACCATTAGAATTGAATTAAAGCCATTTCAAGACAACCAAAATAATTATACAATTAGTTTAGGAGTAGCAAAAATCTCAAATTTTAAGAAAAATGAATATTTTTTAAGTAATTAATTTGCAAACGTTTAGTAAAAAGCAGAAAAAGGTTGTACTTTTAATAATTCTGTTATAAGTTTTAGCCCTAAAATGAGAAAGTTAGAAATGTAAATTATTTTAAAAAAGAAATATTTGAGATTAACAGATTATCCACATAATTAAAATATAATTTTTGCTAATAAGGATAGTCTAGACTATTAGTTGAATGATTTATCTAATTTTTTAATTTGCTTTAAATTAAATCATGTTTAGTTCATGGAAATAATAGAGTTTAAATAAGAAATATCTTTAGATGAATTTCCTGAAATTTTATGAAACGTTACTAATTAAAATATTAAAATAATCATAATTTAAATCATTTATTTTATTTTTATATATTCTTATAATTACTCGTACTTTAAAGAATTTTAAATTTGCTGATTTTATAATTTAAAATCAAAATAAAAATACTAAAAATTCACCAAATAGTTCAATTTTAGGAAAAATTATTCTACAAACAATTCTAAATCTTTATTTATATTTCTTAAATTTTTTTTTGCAAAATTATCATTTCCTCAATATTCTAATCAAAAATTAAAATATTATTTCATTTTATATTTTGAAAATATGGTATTTACTAAATTTACTGAATGATAATACAATCATCTTTTTAACAAAAATAAGATTATAAATCTAGTAAGTAATATTTGTACTTCTTATTTTCATTTTTCATTTCTAAGCTTTGAAACCTAATTCTTTCCCTTTCTAAAAAATAGTTCATGTGCTCTTTCCCCACCTAAATTCTCAAATATTTTCCCTATAAATCTATGAGTTTTATAAAAATAATAAAATTTTAGCCATCTTATTTATATAAATACTTTAAGGCCACATACTTCTATCCTTTTTTATCAATTAAAATTCTTTTATAATACTTTTCATCTAATTCACTAGGATCTAAACTTAATAAGTAATGAGGGTATGAACGGTTTTATTTTATCATTTTAATTTATAAACATCTCTCCTAAATTATTAAATGAAACAGGATTATTAATGAGTTGAATCACCCAGCTAATGAATTGTAATACTTCTTGTTTTATCCTAGAATATAAAGTGCAAGCATATTAATAATATAAGATTGAAATAAAAATTTTGATTAACTAATAAATAACTCATAAATTATTTTTCTTTTTCAATAAAAATCTTTGAAATAAATTATTTTTTTCTTTATAATTTAGAATTTCGTAGTTTTTCAATAGAAAGTAGAGAAAAAAATATTCTAATATAAATTAAATTTAAATAAACAAAATAAATTTATAAAGAATGTAGATAGAAATATTTATTATGATTATTATTATTTTTTTTTTTTTTTCGATTCAATAAATATTGATTAATTTTGTGAATATTTAATTTAGTTATCTTTTATCAAAAATAAAAATTTTGATTAATTTACTTTAGATATAAAGATATTATTTTTTATTAGGATTAAAACTTAAAAATGGATTAATCTGACATTTAGTTTAATAAAATGTGTTAATTACATGATGGTTAGCAAATTAAATTTATTTAGCTAGTAAATGAGACATCTCAATAACTTGACTTGTGCAGCGAATGTGTGACTGATCTGAATATCAATGGATAAAATTTATTATTAGTAGAAGATTTATTAGATGCTTGTAACAAAGAAATAATTTTGAATTGGCCTCCATTAAAAAATAAATAAATAACCGATGAATTTGAAAGAAATTTTAAATATATAGAAGAAACTTAAGAAAATATAGCTACTTTTTTTGAAACATTTTAGATTGATTTACTCAAAAAGATATCTGATTTAAGAAAATAAGTTTTTCTGCAATTAGAGAAAAAAAATAATGAAAATATTTCAATTTTGTAAAAGTATAATTAGATTGCTGATAAAGAAAAACTTTAACAGATATGTAAAGATTATTTCAGTAATAGTGATATTAACGGACTAAAATTTAGAGAATTTATAAATGAAAGTTATCAAAAGTCAAGTTAAAACGAATAAATATTGAATGATATTTTAGATAAAAAATTTAAAAATTCTAATTATGAATTTATTAATGAGCTAAAAAATTTGATAAATTAAATTACAAATAGTATTGGAGAATGCTTCATGAGTTATTGCTAAGACCATAATAACAATTAAACATTAAAATAGATGAAATTCAACATGATGAAATTAATAAAAAGCTTAATGGATATTTATAAAACATACTTAAATTAAGATGTAGGATAAAATTTAAGTAGTAATTAAAGCATAACAGTTGAAAATAATAATGAATTATATCTAAATAAAGTATTTAATTAATTGAAATAAAGGAGTTTTTTTGATTTTGAATAAATGAGCCTAATTGAGTAAATATAAAATGAAAATAAAAGCAATACAGAAAATGATAAATTAGTTACCTTATTTAAATAAGAAAAATTATCTTAGATTTAAAATATAGAAATATAAAAATAATTAACTTCTTTTTACAATTAATTGTAGTATTTTGAAGATTTAACATAAAATTGTGTATTTTTATAAACAAATTAACCTAACAATTAAATATATACTTAATTTGTAAGAGATTAGGATAAGGTTTTAAAGATAATTTATTTATCAGAGACTGAAAAAACTGAAGTTTATTTTAACAAAATTTTAAACTTTCCAAAAAATTATAAGGTTGAAATTAAGATTACTCCTTTTAAAGGATTTGAAAATGCTTATAATTATAGAATTGGATTTAAAAGTTAATTAAATAGTTTCAGTGATAATTGTTTTTCTAACTCCCCTAATTAGTGTTTTCAAAATGTAAAAGGCTTTAATATAAACGATGAAGCAATTAGATATAGTCCTGAAATGAGAAACTTAGAATTACAATCTTTTTGCTAATCTTCATTATTATACATTTACGATTAGCCAAACAAAAATAGCATAACTTAATAATAATTTTATTCTTATTAAAGTGATTAGAAAGTCTTTTATATAAGTTCCTAGCATATAGAAATAATTGAAATTATAAAATTTTATGAAATAACTCAGTATTTATCATTAAATTGATATAAACTTTTATTATTTTAATAGAGAAGTATTTTTAAAATTAATAGAAAGGAATTATATATTTTTTATTTTATTAATATTGTTTGCGATTTAGAATTTAAATAAATTTGTGTTTAAATAATTTTAATGCTCATTTTTTAAGCAGAGAATTCAAAACAAAGTAAAACTATTAATTTTTTAAGGAAAGATTTTATTTATTTTGTATTTTTAATAACAAATCACATATTTTTCTTTAAATCAAGATAATACTTATGTTAATTTATTAAAAAAAGATAGAAATCAGAAAGATACATTAATTATTAACTAAATATAATATATTTGATTTTATAAGAAATGAAAGCTTTATAAAATTAAGAAAATTTATAAATTAGAAAATGCTAAACTCATTAAAGCTGTGAAATAGAATATATTTTAGTAAATAAATCTACAAATTTATTAACGGATCAGTTAGGATTATGCTATAAGTGTATTCCTAGCTTAAAAATACATGGCTGTAATTTAATTTTATGCAAAAATCTTATTAAAGAATCTAAAAATGAAATTTTATAAAACTGGCCTCCTTTAATTGAGACTTGTTAAATGAAAGACTTTGAAAATGATTTTAAAAGCAAAACATAAGAAAATGCTTATGAAGCTATTTTACAATTTTTTGATGATTTTTAAAATGAATTTGTTGAAAATATGTAAAACGCTAAAAAGATGATATTGTCAACCTTAGATCAAAAATTTAAAAAAAAAGAAACAATACTCTAAAGATATAATGAAATAATTTAAAGAGAAAAACTTTAATAGCTTGTTCAAGATTATTATTACTAATAAAATGCAACAGAAGAAGAATTAAAATAATTTATTGGTGATTTTTAAAAAAATAAATAAGAAAATTCAGAAAAATTTAAAAACTTACATTAAGAATGCAATTTTGATGAATTTCCTAATTTAGATGTATATAATAAATTAAAAGATATGATGAATATCTTGATTAAGTAAATAAGTTTGTCTTTTGGTAAATTTGATGAAACAATTTTCTAGAATTTAGAAATATTAGAATAAAAAATATTTTAGGTAATGTCTTTATTTAAATATAAAGCTAATCTATAAACGAATGAAGATTTTCTTTAAATTTCTAAATAAGTCAATTAAAGTAAGAGTTAAATTTTAGATTTCTTAAACACTAAAAATATTTTTGAGAAAGAATAGAATTATGATACATAAAAACTGACTCAAATCTTATAAAATTATAAATAAATTTAAAATTAAATGAGAGAAACTTTAAAAATCAATAAAAATTTAATAAACAAGTCTAATTTTATAAGTAGTAATGAAAAATATAATAAAATTGATCTTAATGTAGATGGTTTTTTAAAAATAACTAATGAATAGCCTTATTAATAAATATCTATTTTTTTTTTATAACCTATTCTTTAATATGCAAAATATACTATCAAAATTGAATTGTTTCCATTTTAATAATATTAAAACAATTATTCTATTTGCTTAGGAGTATTCAATAATTTAAATAAAAATTCATATTTCCTAAGCAACAAACCACCAACAATTCAATAAAAGGCAGAAAAAGGTTCTATTTTTAATAATTCTAGTATAAGTTTTAGTCCTATAATGAGAAAATTAGAACTATAAATTATTTTAAAAGAAAAGTATTTTAGGTTAACAGATTATCCATCTAATGAAAATATAATAATTGCAAATAAGGATAGCTTAAATTATTAGTTGAATGATTTAGCTAATTTATCAATTTGCTTTTAATTTTCTCATATTTAGTTCATGCATATAGTAGAGTTTAAATAAGAGATAATCCTAGATGAAAATTATGTTTCATGAATAAAATAAAATATTAGTCATTTAAAACTAATTTATATTATTTTTATCTGTACTTAAAATAAATTTCGACTTCTATTTTTTATTTCAAAAAATTTTTTATTATAAATTAAAAACAAAATTCATTTAATAATTATATTATATGAGAAATACAAGCTTTCTAAAATTTGTTTGATTGTGTTATATAGTTGCTTAAAAACTTAAGAAAAAAAAATTTCAAAATTTGAAGAGTATAGTAGGTGCTGAGTTAACATCTAAAGAATCTATTATATCCTATCCAAATTTATTTTTATTAAAAAATTAATAATTTATTAACAATTTTTATAATTAATTAAATTACGATAACATTTTTTCTACTTAAAAAAAAACAAAATAAATGAGATAATAGAATACATATTTTAATAACCTAAAAGATGTAATTATTTATTTTGCAATTAATTACTCTTTAATTTAATTTTTACCATTAAAAAAGTTTATAAACTCTTCTCTTTAAACTCATACTCATCTCCATATTAGGTAAATTTAGAATATAAAAATTATTCTTATTTATTTTAAAATTTGACATTTAGTCTCTTTTAAAAACAGCTTATTTGTTTTGGATTGTATTAATGTAAAAATGAATTAAAACTAAAACAATCTTTTTACTTGATTGATTTGCATTTTTGATTCTGATTATGTTTTTTAATTTAAGTCATTTTTCATTTTCAACATTTGCAGATATAAATTATTTACTAGTTTATTCTTTACTCATATTATTTATTCATTTTTCTTCTAACTAACTAATATTTTGTTCAATATTTAAAAAGTGAGAATTAATTTGGTGATGAAGGTGCCTCAGGCTTAGGCTCAGCATTAGCAAACTGCACTAATCTCTCAAATTTGACACTTAATCTCATGTAAAAACAGCTTATTTGTTTTGGATT
>JH719996.1:26061-79426 GCA_000231845.2 Tetrahymena malaccensis 436 | reverse complement strand
TTAACTAGCTTTTTTAGCTTTTATTAATGATTGTTATTTTTATTTATTTATTAAATTATATCTGATTTAATAGTGTAGCTTGTTGCATTTAAGCGAGACAGAATTTGAATATCTTGTTTGATAAAAGATGAATATTTATGGATTTGATAAATACCGAAATAAATATAATTAATTCTTTCAAATAGAATTTGGTTTTGAGCTAAATAAATTAAAAGGATCAAATCTTTGATCAAAAAAAGTAATTTAATTTAGTATAGACACTAAAAAATAAGTAGAAAAGAAATAAATGATTTATGGTGAGATAATTAAAAATCTTCTTATAAATTCTGATAAAATCAATAACAATTCTTCTTGATAGAAATAAAATACTTCTATTTAAATCTGGCATAAAATATAATAATTCTTCTTAAATTTAGATAAAATATTGGATAAAATAAATATTTTATTTTAATATTTAATTAAATCAAAGTTTATATTCTATTTCTATTGAAAAATTACATGGAATATTTTACATTTAATAATTTACTTTTTAGAGAAGAAATATTTTTTTCATATCAAAAGTTAATCAAAAATAAAATAAAATTAATTTTAGCTTCCTTAAAAAATAAGATTAATTTTGATTGAAAATAATTTACTTAATATTTTAACATTTTGGAAATACTTAAATAATTATTATTAAGAATTCAAAAATATCTTTGAAATTGAATAAAAATTATTTGAATATATTTGAAATTGTTATTAAAAATATTTATATTAAACAAATAAATATTGATTCTCCCCACAAACAAAAGTTAAAAAATATCCAAAATAAATTAGAAAACATTTTATTAAATAAATAAATTTATATTTATCAGTTTATAAATAATTTAAAAAAAAGAATCTTCTATAATAATAAAAATTTTTATTTATTATTTTAATATGAAATAGAATAAATATATTTCAATTAAATTTTAATTTATTTATTTATTCAAAAAATAATTTTTTTCTCTAGATTATTGAAACCTTTAAATTTAATAATTTACATATAATTTTATAGACCACTAACAAAGTAGTATTTTCTATTAAAAATAAATCAGTTTGAATTTTATAAAATAATCTATTTAATTTAAGGTATTTTTATATTTTTAATAAAATAATCTCTCATTTTTAATATACATGATTTTCTTTTCACATTAAAAATGAAGATAAATATAGAAAAAAACAATTAAAATAAGAGGATAAAAGTTAGAAAAAGTTCGCTTTTCAATTATAGTTTTTTTAGCCATTAAAAATAACTTTCAATGCTACATATTTTTATATTTATTTTTAATCTAAATAAATGCAGATAAAAAGAATTATTGAGAAGGAAAGAGGTAAATATGTAAGAGTTAAGATTTTTATTCCTCAAAAAAATTGTTAGTATTTATTAATTAAATACAATAAGGAGAAAGTATCCAGCCAGTATCTTTAAAATTTAATAATAATAATTTTTCATAGAGTTTTTTCCATTCTCTAATAGGATGTGTGTAAAAAAGATTGATTTTTTTTTATCTGAAATCAATTAATAAAAGATGTAAATAAAGATTTTAAAATCAACCAATTTTTTTGTATACAGGCAATTATTTACAATTTAGCAATGATTAAAAAGGAAAGATAAAAAATCTTAAAGAAATTTCATATAAACTCAATAAAGAGATCAATTAATATTAATTTATCATAAGATTTCAATGAACTTTCTTTACCACTAAAATTAAAGGATTTCCAGTGTTGTTAATTACAAATAATAGTCTGTTTACTATTTATAATACATTATTTAATTAAAATAAAAGTCTATAGCTATTAATACAAAAAAGAATGTCTGCATAAAACATAAACGTCTCTGAATCTAAAAAAAAGTATTATGAAAATCCTTATTTGTTACCAAATCACAAACCTTCATAGTCTTTTGGTAATGAGAAGAGTAGGAATCTGCAATTATCTCTAAATACAACAAGCATAACAAAGCATTCAAATGGGATAAAAAAATAAGATAGCTTAATTAATATTATAAGTCATAGGTCAAGTTGTGACAATGAAGAGGAGTCTCCATAGAGTTAAAAATAGTAGATTTATTAAATAGAAAAGTAGAAAGCTGAAAATAAAAATAAAATGATTGAGGATTTCAAAAATTTTATCATCAAATAGCATCAGTAGAAGAATACTAGCAACAATAATTTAGACATATTTAGCAATGATAATAAGTCTAATACAGTAAGCTATGCGAACTCCATTCTTGCTATACCTTCATTTTAAAAATTAAAGAGTCAGACATCTTTTAAAGTTAATGAGCTTGATTCTAAAAATGGGAAAACAATAAAATTTTCTGAAGATACAAATACTGTATAGACTCAAAACTCTGACAGTATTCCTATCTAAAGAAAGCTTATGAGATAAAATACTATTACTTAAGCGATTAATAAGAAGCTAAAAATAGTTCATAAAACACGAGACTAACTTTTTAATGAGAAACTCTAACTTTTTAAAGGAGTTAGCACTTACATAGAAACAAAGTAGTACCTTTAAAATCTGAATCTCTTAAACAAAAAGAATTTAATTTATAATATGAAAAAGAATTAGTAATGGAATGAAGAATTTAACTAGATAAAAGAGAAATAAGAATTTAATGAAAGAAGCAAAATTTATGATAATTGCACTGATGAAGAGGAATTAAATTAGTCTTTAACTTCAGAAAAGGATCTGACAATATCCAAAGAGGACTAAATTAAATAGAAATTTAATGTAGAAAATCCAAATTTCGATAAGAATATTAATTTACTTCTAGATAGAGCTCATAAGCATGTGGTAGACTAAAAAAAGGCCAGTCATACTAGACAAAACAAAAGCTTAAATGATATTGATTAAGAAAAAAATATGTTCAAGTATATAAGCGAAGTTCTGCAGATGATAGACCCTCAAGAATTTTTAGATAACACAGATGAAAACTAGTTTTATGAAGTACTAAAGGTTGTTCTACAAGAAAATAAGAAATTAGCTTAACTTAAATAAGAAGAAAGGGAAGAAGATAATATATTACTTGAGCAATAAAAAAAGAAGTATGAATATGAACTTTTGAATTAGTTGTATCAAAATCCTTAGCTTGTAGAGCATCTTAGTTCTGAGCAAATACAAGAATTTATCAACTAATAAATCAAATAAAAATTTGAGCCTCACATAGCAAACTAAGAGCAAAAAAGCATAACAGAAAAATTACTAGGTGGTTTAAATATTGATTTAAAGCATACAAACTTAGATGCAAAAAGCTAATATCAAGAGTAAAAATATTATTCAATATTCAAAAAAAGATAATAAATCAACTTTGTTTATTTTTAATTATAATTTACTAAATTGTTTTCAAAAAAAGTTAATTTAAATTAATTTATAAAAACCAAAAAATATAAATCAAAAAATGTGAAAAAGAAGTTTAGATGATTTAAATCTAATCTAATTTTTATATAGTAAATAACTCTCACATCAAAAAAATTAGTTTAGAAAAAGCAAAGTTTTATTATTTTGATATGAAAAATGTTGATTTAATTTATTTTTTAAATACATACTTATTACTCTTTGCTATTGTTGTATTTAGATTGATTAATTTTTGTCTTTTAAAACAAATTAGATATGTTGAGAAGGCTAATCATATTTAGAAAACTTTAAAGAGACTTAATGAGAACATGTTTAAATAGAAATGGGCTAATGCTCTTATGAAAAGGAAACAGGAAAAAGAAAGAATGAGGAATTCTATTATTAAAAAAATACAAAATAATGAGATAGAGTTTAATAGAATAGATGTTTTATTTCCTTCTAAAAATAAAATGAAAAATGTAAAGAGCAAAGTAAATTCTAATTTAGAATATTCTAACGGCGGTTACATAGTTAGAAGCAATTCGATAGATGACTCTCCTAAACAAACAGTTTAAGAATTATTTGATGAAAATATGCCTAACTAAAATACTATAAATCATCAGTCACACAGATCCGTTTAACAAGACAGCTAATCAAATTCAACTTACACTTAATAAGGTAAAATGAAAATACTATAATGTAGTTAACATTTTTCTTTTGATTTTAAAAAGATGGAAAACAAGTTGGATTCTCCACAAGAGACATGATTACTATGTAAATTAAATTTTCTTTTATTTATACTTTTAAACAATTCAAATCTTTAAAAATAGAAATTCTTTAAGGCTTATTGATTTCAAGGAACCTGACAGCAGCAAATAAAAACAATAAAGCTATTATTACTAAACTCCTTCAGGATATATTAGACAAGTAACAAAGGTTGATTTGACAGAAGAAGAAAAATAAAAAAAGTAAGAAATATTCGAAAAATAACAGCTTAAAAAACAATAAGAATAGCTAAAAAAAGAAGTACTTTAAAATATAAATCACTTTAATGCTAAAAAAAGCAGTGCTCCTTGCTTATCGAGCTTAGAACTTCCAAAAATATAGTCAGGTTCTAACTTAAATATTCCTTAATCAGCAATTAATTCTCCTAACACTTCTAAAAGCGTAAGCAATTACCATATGATAAAAGACTCATATCAACCAAAAAAATAATTAAGCTCTTCAAAAACATCATCTCTATTACCATCTCCTGATTAAAAATAAAATAAAACTTAAAGTAAATTCATTAAACTTGGAAATGACCTACATAATAAAAGCTAGTCTAGCTAAAACATTTATTTTAACAAAATAAATAGCTATCATAGCTAGATGTTTACTCCATAAAAATTAAAATATAAATAAAATATTGATAAAAATACAAAATCTACGATTAAATGTTAATCTTCACACATCTTAGACAGCTAATTTGATGTATCTCCTTAAAAGTCTTAGCTGTTTAATATGTTAACAACAATTTAGTCAGAAAAGAAAATTTAAAAAAAAGAAAACAAAGAACTTGAATAGCAAATTAATAAAATATAAAGTAATTCCTCTTTAGACTTTACAAACTTAAATGGAAATAAAATAGGAAGTATGAAAGATATTTTAGACATCGATTTTTTGAAGTTTTCTATGCAAAAAAACAGACACATCCATGATACCAATATTAAAAACTTTTTGAAGCTTAATAACTGAAATAAAATTAAAATAAATTTATTTTCTTCATTTTAGAAATATTCTTCATAAAAAAACATATATTTTTCTAAATATTTGTTTTTTATAATTATTTTATAAATTAAATAATATTTTTTTTTAATATTACTTTTAAAATTCATGTTAATTGGCATTTAAAAAATGAAATTTTATAAATAATTCTTAAATTTTTCTTGTAGGGAAATTCTTTTAACTTAAATTATTTTATTTAAAAATTAAAAAAATTATTTATTAATATGCAAAATATGGTATTTAATGTATTTTTTGTGGTAAAAATAAAATAAAAATATTTGCTTGTTATTTGAAATTTTTTTGAAAGCATCAGAAAATACTATAACCGAATATAAATAAATTTTTTTTTGAAATGGAATCATATTAGTAAAGAATTATATCGGATACTCACTCATTCACACAATAAAGTAGAAGAAAATATTGTGAGACAAAGACTTATAAAATGGATTAGATAAATAAAAAAGAAATAGTGAAAATTGTAATAATTAGAAATAATACTTATGAAGAGGAATCATGGATAATAAATAGATTATAAAATAAAATTTTTTGATGATTATGAAGAAATGAATAGAAATAAAATGAAATGAAATGCTACTTGTGTGAAAGATAAAATTAAAAAAAATTATATCGTTATGATTAATTAGTAGGGTTTAATTAAATATTGCTTGATTTTGATACAAAATTAATAAATTAGTTATTAGGTTAAAAACAATATAATAAATAAAACACAATAAATAACAAATAAACCAAATAAAGATATTATAAAATTTTATTCATAATTAATCTTTTAAAATGGCTCCTTTAAATAATAAATCATAATAAAAGGGTAAACCACACCCATCTAAGGGCGGTAGATAAAATCAATAAGACAAGCCCAAAAGACATGTTCCAGCTTGGGAAAACAAATTTAAAGATGAAATAGTAGATTATTTTGATGGAAATCAAGATGCAGACGGTGAACAAATGTTTAATAAAATGCCCATTCTTAAAGAAAACAACAGGGTTATGAAGCCATCCAAGAAAGCAAAAAATTTAAAATAAAAGAGCGACATAGTAAATTCAGATGACGAATTTGAAAGAATGATGATGGGAGGTTAATCAAAAAAATTAAAATCTGCAGACGACGACATTTTCGGAGGGGAAGGTTTATTCGCTGCTGGTGAATAGTCTTTCAGCAATTTCTTTGTTTAAAATAAATATGCTTTACTTCAACTTGAAAAAGTTCCAGTCCTTGTAAAAATTTGTTTCTTTTTACCATTTTAATTCTAACATATTTAAAAACTATTACTCATTTCTACTTATTTTAATAATAGAGATATTCTCCAGGAACTTAAGTTTTAACTGCTGTCAGTGAATACGGTTCAAATGGATAATATATGGTAGTCAACTTATCAAGAAATAAAAAGGCTTTCGTCACTGTTGCAGATGCTACTGAAGCAGTATGATTTTTTCTTATACTTTTATGAAATTATATTTAAAAAGCTAAATAGTTCTTAAATTTTTGCATCTTCTACTTATAAGCAAAACAAAATAAGAGATGATAAACAACTAACTATTGCTATCAATTAAATCAAAATAATAATTTAGATGAAATGCAAGCAATTTTAAGAATTATTGAGTTTATTCAAAAATAAAAATGGATGAAGACAGATTATATTTTGGTTCAATATTTAATTTTTTCTTATATAAATTAATTAGAGTAAGGAAGAAAATGATTTAAGAATTTATGATTAAGGTGAATATTTGATTGGTGAAATAGTTCCTAGCATTAAAGAAGGCAACATGAATGTTTCCATTAAGACTTCTAAGGTCAACAGCGGACTTTAAATTAGTGATATTCATTTAAATATGATTTTACCTGGTCTTGTATAAAGCAAAGAAGACCATGGTGCCAAAATCGAATTCAACGGAGGTGAAAAATACTTTGGTTTCTTATCAAAGGATGAAGCTAATGATTTTGAAGATTTAGAAGAAGGCAGAGTTTATATGTTCAGAGTTATTAAGAAAGAAGAAAAGAAGAGATTAGTTCATTTAAGTCAAAAGGTTTCTGATGAAGAAGGAAAGTTTGTTGTTAGCGGTGAAGTTGACATTGAAGATGGTGCTGATTTACACCACTTAGCTAAGCCTGGTAATCTTGTCAATGCTGTTATCTTAAAGGTTTTAAATAACGGTTTGATTGTCAAATTCCTCAAATAATTTATTGGTTTTATTTTCGAAGATCATCTTGATAAGGAAATATCTGCTTATAAGGAAAAAGAAAAACTTTTAGCAAGAATCATAGCATCTGATTTCGATCAAAAGCAAATTAATTTATCAATTAAAAAAGCTCATATTGACTTAAAGCCTTTTGACGATAATTCAATCGTTACTGGTGATGTTCTCACTGATGGTTTCAAAGTTACTAAAGCTTTATATGGTGGCTCTTATTTTGTTAAGCCTAACAACTCTAATATTTAATAATCATTTTTACACAAGGCACACATTGAAAAGGTAATTACTTATTTTTTAAATAAAAATACTAAATTAAAAATGAAAGCATAAAAAACAATGAAATTTTATAATTAAATATTTTTGTTTAATTAATACATAGGAAGAATTGAAAGAAGGTTAAAACTACACTGATGCAATTAAAATCAAAGAAATTAACTACTTCGAATAAATTCCAATTATTACTGCTAAGGGAGAATTAGTTAAGCGTGTAACCAATTGGAATGATCTTAGACCAGGCATGTAACTTAGTGCAAAAATCGATAAGATCATTTAAGGAGCAAATAATTAATATAAATTGAAAGTAGCAGTTAATGATAAAATGATAGGTTTAGTTGATTTTTACAACACTGCTGATATTCCTAAAGCTGGTCCTGTTCCTAAAAATTTGAAGGAAGGCAGAAAAATTAAGGTTAGAATTATGAGTGTTAATCCTTCCGATAAGACTCTTCGTTTGACTATTAAACCCGCATTTTTGAATGAAGAAGATGATAAAATTCTTAAAAATATTTCCAACGCCCAAGTTGGTGACTCTTACTTAGGTTTCATTTCCAGAAAGACTGAATATGGTTATATTGTTCAATTCTTTGGAGATGTTATTGGTTTACTCACTTTCAAGGATATTGAAGAAATCAATGGACATAGCCGTGATGAATATAAAGTTGGTTAAGTTATAAGAGTTTATATTGCATTTGTTAATGCTGAATAAGGAAAGATTGGTCTTTCTATTTCTGAAAAAGGTGTTTCTCAATTATAAAAATAAAAGCTTTAATAGAACACCTCAAGAAAGACTTTGTTTGAATTCTAAGCAATCAATGAAAATGTTGAAAATATCTCTCACAATGTAGGAGATGTTTTGGAATACATAGTTGAAAACAATCAAGCTCTCTAAGACGTTTTGACTCTCTACCACAAGGATCACAGAGCAATTATTGCTGTTGAGCATTTATCAGACTTTAGAAATCACTACTAATCTCTCAACTAATACTATAGAACTCTTCCTAACAAGGTAAATTTAAAATAATATAAACAATAAATTATTAGCGATTCATCATTAATTAAATATGAATGATTAATTCAGCAATTTAAGAATAAATTCAATAAAATACCATAACATTTTTCCAAAAAGATACTATAAAAAAAGAGAAAAAATAGATAATTTTCAATAAATAGGACCAACCAAAAAAGAAAAGAAGAATTTGAATTTATAAAAGCAACTTTTAATACTTATTAAATTTATAAAATTAGGGTAATCAAGTTTCAATTAAATGCAAAATTATTCACATTATGCCAAACAAGAATGTTATCGTCTCTGCAAAGCCTAGCATTTTGAGCAATATGAATCCTAATTCTTTAGAAAGCGTTAAAGCTAATAATCTCTACACTGCTTATGTTGATAGAGGTGCTCGTAAAGGTGTTTTGGTTAAGTTCAACGAAAGAGTCAAATTTTTCATTGGTAAGGAAAATTTAGATGAACATGCTGCATTCCAAACTTACGACAGTGTTTTAGTTTTTGTTAAAAACGTTGAAGGTGACAAAATCACTGCAAGCTTATAAAACGAAGCTGTTTTCAAAAAGCAAGCTCACATTAACAGTTAATTCAACAGATTTATTGAATACTTCAATGATGAATATATGCTAAACAAGAAGTTTACTTAAGGAGAACACAAGAAAACTTGGAATAAATATAGAGTTGGTAACTATGTTAACACTACCATTGAACTTGTCAAAGAATTCGGTATTGTAGTTAAAGTAAACGACTCTCCTTTAACAGGTTTAATTATGAATGAACATGTTGCTAACACCAGAAGCACTTTGGCTGAAGGTCAAACTCTCCTTTGCAGAATCACAGATATTGACTTCGAAAAGCAAATGGTTGATGTTATTCCTAGTCCTATTGACGATAATACCAAGCTTACCACTCTCTTACAAAGCAACAACTTCAACTTAGACAAATTCCTTGAATTAGAGGTAATACTTTTTTATTATTTACAATAAATAAATTTTCTTGAAATGTAAAATTAAATTTAAAATCTTTTAATTATTAGAACAACGAAACTGTTGATGCTACTGTCATTTGCTAGAAGGGAGAATATATTATTTGCTAAATAACCAAGGCTCCTAAAGTTTTTTGTTATGTTAATATGACAAACTTTAACAACCTTGAACATGAAGAAATGCTTTTCGGCTAAAAAATTAAAAATGTTAAGTGTGTTAACAAAGAAACATTATAAAAGACTCATAAGAATGCTTAATCTACTAATATGGCTTTAAGAAGCAACTACATTCCTTTATTCGAATAATAAGTTAACTAACAAAATAAGGGAACAGCTGTTGAAGAAAAGAGCGGAATTACTCTTAAACCTGGTATTAAGGTTGTCGGTAAAGTCCTTAAAACTGTTGGCTTCAATGTCTTTATTTAACTCAAGGGCAAGCTTTATGGAAAATTACATAAATCATAATGCTAAGATGCTGAATAATTTGCTTCTTTCAAAGAAGGCTAGCAAATTGACTGCAAGATTCTCTATCTTAAGAAAGAAAAGTCTCTTTAGATTGATTTAACTACTAAATAGTCTCACATGAATAGCACTTTACTTGAAGATAGTGAAGTTTTATCAATGAGTGTAGATAATTTCAAAGAAAACTGCATTGGTTAAATTCACCGTGGTGTCGTTAAAAGCACAGATCCTTCTTCTATTCATCCTGTTTACATTGAATTATCCAACTATCATCATGGTTACTTCAGTGCTTTTGACCTCGATGCTGAAGATCTTAACTTAATTAAGAAGAAATACAAAAAGGGTTCCATAGTCGAATGCAGAATCGTTTCTCTATCTTCATCCAAAGAAAATGATCTCAAACATATCTAACTTTCTCCTAAATTATTGGTTGACGACTCTGCTGAAAAGAAAGACTCTATCAAGGTTGGAGATCTCGTCACAGCTAAAATTGTTAAGAAAAACAATCACGGTTTCCGTGTCCAAATCAGTGATAATCTCTTCGGTAATGTTGATATTACTGAAATCTGTGATGAATGGATTGCTAATGCTTCTTCTTCCATTCAAATTAACTCTTTTGTTAAGGCTAGAGTTATTGCTGAAGAAGGTGATCACAAATATCTTTCTCTCCGTTCTTCAGTTACTAATGAACAAAACTGGAAAAACTCTTTAGGTCCTAATGGTACCACTATCAACTACAAAAAATTCTTCTCTGATAGCGAAAAGATTGGTGATCTCAGAAATAGAATTATTAAACTTGGTCCTGGTTCTATTAAGATTGGTATGGTATTTGTTGGTTACATCAACTAAACTAATGATAAGGGTTGCTTTATTAAGATTGGTTAAGATACTGTCGTTAGAGCAAGCTTGAACGAATTAAGCGATGAACATATTGCTAAGCCTTAAACTCATTTCTACCAAAATAAACTTGTTGTTGGCAGAATCATTTAAATTAAGGAAGATGGTAAAATTGAAGCTTCTCTTCGTGAATCAGTTATTAAATACGGTTACTCCATGGATGACAGCAAATTATAAGTTGGTGCTACTGTCCATGGTACTGTCGTTGGTCATTACTAAGGTAGAGCTTCTGTTTCAATTAGAGGATGCAAGTTTAGAGCTTCTCTTGATAAGGATGACACTGACTTGTAATATTTTATTAATTTATTGATTATTTTAATTTAATTTTTGTTTTTAATAAATAGTACTGATGAAGAAAAAATGGGTTACGTTGAAAAGCTTCTCCCTATCGGTTCTTCCGTTAAAGCCAAGGTTATTAAGTACGAAAAGGAACCTAAGGTCAAGATTATTTTGAGCACTGAAAAAGCAGTCTTTAACAAGTACAGCAATGTAGAAGATGCTGAAAAGGAAGAAAGTGAATAAAATCATTTGGATCTCCTTATAAAATCCGTTGAAGAAATTAATCTCACTGCATAAGTTGCTGAAGAAAAGACAACTGAAATTAAAATTACTAAAAACTATGCTCTTCCCCAAGAAAATAAAGAAAATGAATAAGATGAAGAAAAGATGGATGAAGAAGATGATGAATAGGAAGATAATAATGATGATGACAATAAATCTGATTTAGATGAAGATGAAGTCCAAAAGCTTATTGCTAATCAAGGAGTAGAATTCGAAGGATTTGAAAGCAACGAAGAAGCTGGTGATGATGAAGAAGATGACGAAAGCATTTTAAGTGAACAAAGTTTACTTGATGAAGAATTCGGTGAAGAAGACATCATCTCAAATAAGAAAAAATCAAGAAGATAAAAGGAAATTCTTAAGCGTAAGAAAGAAGAAGAAATCAGAGAATAAGAAAAGAAATTAATTGATGAAAACGCTTAACCTGAAAACAGAGATGACTATGAAAAGCTTATCTTGAAAAATCCTAACAGTTCTTATGTTTGGATTTAATTCATTGCTTTTGTCATTGAAAAAGAAGGAATTCAAGCTGCTCGTGAAGTTACTGAAAGAGCTCTTAGAGTTATCAATTTCAAGAATGAAAATGAAAAATTAAATATTTGGACAGCTTACCTCAACTTAGAACACAACTTCGGTGAAGAAAAGGCTCTCGTTAAAGTATTCGAAAGAGCTAAAGCTTCTTGCAAGCCCAAAGACGTCTATTTCAAGTTACTTGAAATCTACAGAAGAGACTCTAGCAAATATGAATTACTCTTCCAACTTTCAAAGGTAAATTTATTAAGACAATCTATATATCTGAATTAAATAATATTTTTAAAATATAGAATATGATAACTAAGTTCAAACATTCAAGCAAATGCTGGATTGAGCACGTAAAAAATGTCATTTTATACAGAGACAGCATGATCGAAAAGAAATAAGAAAGTAAGCTTAACTAAAGCCACGATCCCAAAGAAGTTTTAAAGAGAGCTTTAATTTGCTTAAAGAAGAAGAAACACATTATTGTCCTTTCATAATATGCTAGAATCTAATATCAAAGCAAGCAAGCTGAAACTGGACGTACCACTTTCGAAGCTGTTGTTGCCAACTATCCTAAGAGGTAATTAAAATTTTTTTAATAAATATTCTTAATTAATTATTGCTTTTTTAAATAAAGAACTGATATCTGGAATGTTTACATTGATATGGAAATGAAATATGGTACTTTAGAAAGTGCTAGAAACTTATTCGAACGTGTCATAACTATGTAATTCAAGCCAAGATAAATGAAATTCTTCTTCAAGAAATATCTCTAATTCGAAGCTACCAAAGGATCTGCTGAAAGAGTTGAAGAAGTTAAACAAAAGGCTGCTGAATATGTACAATCTCTTATTGGCTAAGAAGGAGATAATGATTAAGATGATAATGAAGAATAAAACGAAATGGACGTTGAAGAATAAAATGGAGATGAACAATTAGAAAACATTGAAGATGACATCGAAGACGAAGACGATGAATGAAAGAAACTTCATAAAAATAATAAGTGAACATTTTTCTCATATTTATGATTCATAATAATTAAAAGAATTTAACATCAAAACAAAAATATAAACAAAAAATAGTATTAAAGCATTCGAAAAATAAAAAATATATAAATAAATAAAATATTTTAATTGTATTATATTATAAATGTATTATTGTTGTAATTATTGCTTAGAAAAAATTAAGTTTTTCATTTAATAAAGATCAATTCTAAAAAACTATGTCAATTATTTTCTTCAATTAAAGTTTTAAATTATTCACTTAATCAATTCAAAGTAAATATGATTGAATCAACCACAAAAAGATAAGTAAAAAAAATATTTGATAAATAAATGATAATACCAATAAATATAAGCTGCTAAAACAGTATCTTCTTGATTAACTCTACTTATTTCCTAAGAAGTTACTGTATTGAAAAATTTTGTTGGTTTTAATGTTTAGAATATAATTTATCTATTTAATAATAAGTATGCTTTAACATAACTTATATAATTTTTTCATTTATCAATTAATTAATAAAAAATATAGAAGACACAATAAATATTATTTTGAGATTTGGCCAAATCTAAAATATCATACACTATAAGTTTCATGTAAAATAATTAAATTAAAATTTTTGTTTTTCTTTAAAGTGTTGATTCACTTAATTTATTTAGTAATATTTAAATAAGTCTATATGAAAACTTTTTTTATGACCTAATTAATATAAATTATTTACAAGTTCGTTTTAAATCAAATTCTGAAAATATTAATTTTATTAAATATTTTCTCACTGATAATAACTGAAAATGTCTTAATTATAAAATTAAGACAATGGTTTCAAGTGGTTAAATAGGAAGACTAGAAATCTTTTGGGTTTACTCCAAAAATGAATGTTCGAACATTGTTTTTATCGTTTTTCTGACTCTTAAATACATAAAAATCAATATTTTTGATGTAGAATTTTATTTAATTTATTTAAACTGCTTTTTCGAATCTAAACAGAATCTCTTTGTTACATTGCAGCAGCATCTAATTTCGTAAAATTAGCTAAATTATTTATTGAATTGCCTTATTAATTAATTTTATTAAACTTCATTTATTTATTTTTAGTAATTTAATTAGAGTTATTAAGCATGATTTCATTTGGTTATTAATTTAATGCTATTTAATGTATAGATTAGATTTATTCATTTAGTTCTAATTTTTAAGAGTTTGAAATCCCTTAAAATTATATTGGCAATATTATTTTTGATTATATATTTAAATTTTTTGAACTAAACATTTCTGGATGTTCTTCATCCAATTTTATTAAAGACTGTATTTAAATAAGTTGATTTGTAGACTATATTTGATTTTGACTAAACATACTTGAAAGACTATTTTTTTTTGTTATATCCTAAACACTCTTTAACCCTTGTTGCAACTAGATAATATTAAAAGTCTTTTCTTTTTTTTCTTATAACTTATTTTTCTCGGCTAATTTAATTTGTAGGAGATTATTAAAGCTATCCTCATTTATAACATCTTTGTATAATTTTCTAGCATTTATTGGTTTATAATTCTTAAAAAAGTCTAGTGTTTATTGATAATTTTTATATTTTTGAGATAAAATCAGATTATCCACTTGCTAAGAAACATTTTTAGATTTCTTTAGAGCTTCTTAGTCTATTCCAGTAGATTAAATATTTATTATTTTTTGTTTAATTTCACTTCTATGAGTACAAAAATTACTACTGCTGTCCAAAAATACGTACTAATCATTTTAGTCTTAAACGTGCTCGCTTTGGCTCTTTTTTTATCTATTTGAGTTTCTTAGATTCTTATTAAGATACCTCCTTGGAGAGTACTCAAGTAGCCTCTCTTGACTTACTTTTTCTAGATTTAATATAGGCAGATTAAAGTTTAATTTTATTTCTTGCCCTTTCTTTTTTGGTGTTTTCGCTTAGGAAAATGAGCTAGGCTAAAATTAGTCAACACTTCTAGGAGAGTTAAGTGTTTGTAAACTCTGTAATCGAGAGGGAAATTTTTCCATTTAGCTTATTAATTTTTCACTTTCTACACTGAAATTATGATTAGAATTAATTTATCTTTACGAGTGCTGCATTTATGTTTCTGCTGTTTGTTCAATACCTTTAGAAGGAGTTTAAAAAGCTATCAATTTTTAATTAGTTAAATTTTGAGAGAGCAAAGAGCCTAAGCTTAAACTTCTTTTATTATGGGTGATATTTGGAGAGTGAACTCTAAAAGGAGAATTTTAATTTCTGATTGTTGGATCTTTCTTTTTGTTATTGCTTAAATATTCATTTAAGTCCAACTTAGATTTTGGCTTATTGTTAGCATCTAAATAAATTAAACTCTTATTTTCTTATTCTATTTTCATTCTATCCTCCCAGATGTAAGATTTGTATTAACTTATATTTTCCTTTATTTAATATTTCCTCATTTTTAGTAGCTACTTTTTATGAAATGCCAAAGACTAAAACTCATACTTTTATTCAGGATCCTCATAAATTATTTATAAAAAATCTTTTTTCCTTATAAAATACAGAATTCCATCTATGCTATCACATTTTACACTAAAATTTCTATTTTTATATTATAATATCTCGTCTTCTCCAAACATTTATCCCTTAACTAAACAAAACAACTATTTTTAGATAAAATATAATAGCTAGTTAAAATCAAGAAATACGAAAAATATTTTAAATAAAGAAAAGTTATTTTTTCTTGATTACACTCTAAATTAAAAATTAAAATAACATTTCCTTTCTTTAGTATTTAAACTTTTAATAATTTTAATAAACAAAAATAACAATTTTAAATAATATTCTGTTTTTAAATAAATTTACTTGTATTTTCTTTTTAGGGGAGCTGTGCAATTACTTTTATTTATTTGATTTAGTTATTTAGATAGTAGTTGTTTCATCTAAATTTCCAACTTATCCTTAATAGAGATTTTTTTTAAAATTAAAATTAGAATTTTCTTCATTTTTTTTGTCTATATCGCTCAATCGCATAAATTAGTAAGAAGTAAAATTGCCATCTTTAACTAAATAACACCCTCTAGGTGGCTCATTTTCGGAATAAACTGTTTCCCCCTTTTTGTATTTTAATACTAAGAAATTAAGGAAGTAGTTTTTAATCCTATTTTTGCTCCATTGAGGAAACGAATGAGATATTTCCTACATTAATATGTGAGTTCTATTTTCATCAAACTTTTTGATAAACTAATTGTATTATTTTTTATCTATGCATGCAAACTCACAGTTTTCTCTTGCTATCAAATATAAATTACACTTTTTTTCATATAATAAATCTAAATTTCCAAAATGATATCCTGGATAATAATTTTCTATTTGTGTTAAATTCTTTAAATACTTTTCTTCAACTAACTCTCCTTCCTTAATATTTTATTCATCATCTTTATTATTTACTAAGTTAATTATATTTGGATCTAATTATTATTCAAGTAGCTTCTTTTCTTCTTGTTCTTCTTGAGAGATGTACTCTTCATTTAATTTGACATAAACTCCTATCATTCCTCTAAGCAAGAAATGCATTCTTTTTAATGTTGTCCCTATTTCAAAATTGTTATCATTAGATTATGTAATTTATAAATTTACCTGAAGTTTATATGCAAGTATTTTATTGATATTTAGCAAAAAATGCACTCTTTGCACATTTAAGTATGACTTCAGGGCTTTCATCATAAATTTCTTTGTTATTTTTAAACTCTTTAAAAAATTCAAATTGTGAAAACATTTGTGTTAATTCATCTAGTACATCCTCAGATCTCTTTTTTTCTTGAATCTACAATAAATCGATAAACAGCTGTTAAATAAATAAAATAATAAACTTCTTATAAAACTATTTTATTCATATTAAGAGTTTTACTTATATTTCTTTAGAATTTAACTCTATTTCTCTGCCACAATCTAACATTTTTCACCTTCAGATATAGAGTCTTTTTAGATAAAGTTAATCAAAACTCTTTATTTTATATGCGTTAGTGGTTATAAGTTTTTATCAAAAAAGTTAAAAATCAAAATTAAATCTTAGTGTTTTTTAACTATTATTTACTGTGGGCAAAACCTAATATATTTACTGGAAATAGATTGTTAATCATTTTGAAGATTTATCTTCCTCATTAGACTTGAATAAAAATTTACTTACTCATTTACAAATCTATTCATGATTTTTCCAATCGAATAATCAGCAAAGTTTTTTATAAATAAAATTCCATTTCAAAATATCTTTATTATTAATTTAATCTAGAATAGATGTAAATTTACTAAATTTGAATATCTCCTAATGTGATTTTATAAAATTTTTAATTTTATATTTCATTTTCAATAATTAAAATTTTCTAAATAATGAAGTAAATAAATGAGTTAAATAATACTTTCAATAATTTAATTTTTAAATAGTTAAAAATTTACCATTAAAAACAAATAAGACAAAGCGATTATCACCTTTATATATTTTTAAAAGCTTTTAATTGTAGTATGAACAAAATATAATTCAAATCATACAATTTAATTGAATCAATTCATTTAAAATATATAAATTAGATTTAATTAATTTTAAAATTTAAAAATTTATTTATTATGATGATTAATAAATATTAATTCTTAATAGTATATTAATATAGATTAAAAAAATTAAAACTCATAAACACATTTAAAATAGATAGAAAAGATAGATAAAGATGTAAAATAAGCTAAATTTGAAAAGATATAATTTTTAAATATTTACTAATATAAAAATATAAAGTTTTTTTACTTTATTTATAAAGTTAAACTCAAAATTTTATTTCAACCAAACGCTTTTCATATGTTTTCCCCTATATATCTATAGGATCTATGATATCATGTCTTTTCTATTGTATTTCGATGGAAGATATACACTTAATTGCTTTTTAAACAGCTTTACCAACAACAACGGTTGCCTTTCCAACTGCATCTACACTTTTTTTAACGAAATTTGTTATTGAAGAAAACCATCCTAAATTTCTTCTTCTACTGGAATCACATGATAATTTTTCTAAACTTAAAATAGTCTTGTAATAGATACCCATTTTAATGTGATATGGTTTAAAACTTCCATCAATATAGAATGAACCTTTAAACTATTTATTATAGATAAATTATTTGAGTTTATTTGATTAATTATTAATTTAGAAAAGATCTAATAAAATCAATATTATGAATGAGTAAGTTAATAGAAAAATAATATAAATGAAGAAAATTCAAACAAAACAAAAAAGCATAATTACCTTTTCTAGTACTTTAAAGTTTAAGCCTAGCTCAAGAGAAGTTTCAAGGAATGTTCCTTCTGCATAACCACCTACTTCTGCTACATAAGCACTAGCTCCTACTTCACCTCCTATTGTTACTTTAGTGGTAACACCAGCACCAAGATTAAATATAGCATTTTTTAAGGCAACTTTTAAATTTATTGAAGCTTCCCAACTTGCATAGAGCCTTAATACTAGACTTATTCCTATAGGAGTAGGATACATATAAGAGTATTCTAATGGAATTTTAACAGCTTTATTTATTGTAAATAAAAAACATGATTATGAGGTGAATTTTTTAATTTATAAATATTTTTCAAAAAAATGAATGAATAAATTACAAGAAAGATTTGTTTTATTATCGAAATCTATTGAAGTTATTAACTATTCAATAAGAGTCTTGTATAGTTAGTTTATATCAGAGCTTTCTGTTTGAATGCTTGTTTTATAATTTTCTAGGTCTTTAGTTTATAAATCATTAATATCTTGATTTAATTTTGATACAACCTAATCATTTAAATTTTTATTGTATTCAGACTCAAATGTTTCTTATATTTATTGTGTAATTTTGTTTTTTGGTTATTCAAACAAAGTTCTGATATCATTCCAAGCTTACTTTTAATCGATGTAGATGCCAGTAATAGAAATTTTAATTTAGCCAAAGTAGTTCATGCACTACTCTCCAAGAAGTTTTAGGTCTTTAACAAAAGTCTTAAATTTATTAGGTATTCCAGAAAATCTTTTAAAAGTCTACCCCACTGCTCCATAATTGTAGCCTACAATATCTTAAACAGATTCAAATATATCTTTAATTTCATCAAAGAGTGGAGCCTATTTATAAATATTAAATAATTAATTAAAATTAATGTTTCAAAAAAATTTTTACTTCATAATATTTTGGATCATCTTCATCAGTTTAAGGTTTTAAGCTAACAAATTTTTTGAGGTCAGCAAACATACCTTGTAATTCCTGGAGAATATTCTTACTATTTTCAAAGATGTTATTTTTCATCTCAAGGATATCGTTTTTCATTTAGATAGCAGCTTTTTTAGCATTTGAAACAGTTTCCTTTCCTTATTCTACCAGTTCTACAGCTAAATTTATAGGGAATTGAGTTACTTATTAAAATAGGCTTTTAACTAATGTAAGAATTCTCTTTTCTTGAAGTTTCCTTATTGTTTTAACTGTTTCTTGCACATCTTACTTCAACTCTTAGATTCCAGATGTTAGGTCAAATGAAAAATTTGAAAAGTCGTAGAATGAACTGATAAATGTTTAAATTTCAGCACTTGGTTTATTTTGAGAAGCGTTAGGGAATTTAATTTTTAGATCTTCAAATTTTTGATAAATCTCTTATTTCATATTGTTAATAGATTTTTTTATTGATTCCGACATTTAATCTGATACTTTCTATTACTCAGAAATGGTTTTAACAGTCTTGTTGATAATAGACTTGAGGGTATCTACGATATATGAAGATCCTATCATTTCTTTAAGTTTCTTTTAACTATCTTTAAAATCTTTAGGTGCATCAGTAGTGGAAACATAATTATCAACTTCGCTTATAGAGCCAAATACCACATTAATTTACTTTTATGCAAAGTCTTCAATTGCATCCAGATATTATTTAATAGGCTAATCAATTATTTGATCCAATAAATCTTCAAGATTGTCCAAAGTAAACCTAATTTGCTCTTCTACACCTGCTGGAAGACCTGTAGTTTACTAGTCTATAAGTTTTTTTGTTTGCACTAACTTATCAGTAAGGAAATTTTGTATGTAATTCATTTAATTTTCAATTATCATGTTTTTTCTAGACAAGAAACCTAGAATTTTTTCCTTTAAATTATTTAATGGATCTTTGATAAGTTTACTAATGGAAGTGGCTGTAGCTTAAAGGACTTACTCAAATTTAGAAATTAAATCAAACATTTTGAGCTCATCATTGTTCACGATATTGTAGATAACACTCAAAAGAGGATTTTTTTCTACAGTAATAATATTTTCTAATTCATTTATCAAGCTATCTATGCTGTCTTTAATTCTTGTAAGCCTTCCAGTTATGTTTTCTTTGACTAAATCAAGTTTATCTTTAACCATGTGTTAGATATACTGGTAAATCTTGAGAATTTTAGACACATTAACCTTGGCTTTTCATTAAAAATAAAATATTATCATTTTGTTTGACAAAAAAATAGAAAAAATTTACTTTATTTCTCAAAAAGTTTAACAGAAGCGCCATTGAAGAAACTGTAAAGTCCAACTGAGCAAGAATCTTCTTTGTTAAGAGATCCTGAATCATTACACTCAGATCTTACATCAGCACCAAACTCAAATGAAGCAACGTTCTTTCTGAATATAGGTTTTTAAATAGGTGGAGAGAGATTAGAATCTTTTTAAGAAAGTAATCTACCTGTAATTTTTTCATCCTCTAAATATGTTTAGGACTCACCATTTTAAGTAGATACATTAAAAATATTATTATAAGTATCTATAGCTTCATCATGAGTTAAAGATAGAACACTCATACCGTTAAAAGTAGCAGTAATTAAATTGAAGAATTCATCATCAAGTTCATCTTCCTAACGTACAAATGATATTTTACAATCAGAATTCATCTCTATACCTTAGAACAAAGGCATATTATCGTTTTCGTCAACCTTATTGTCTTCAATCTTGAAGTCAGATTTGACTTTACTTTCTAGAAGAGCACCATTCTAAATAATAGAGTCTTAGCTGTAGTTAGAAGATTGTATGGAATTATTATCATTGACCTTATTTTATTCATGTTATTTATTTAAATTAGCTTAGCCCTTGTTATCAATAGAAGCCTCAAGTTTTGGTTATATTTTTTCACCACTCAAAATTCTTTATTCATAATTTAAAAGCATTCTTCTCTTATTTCCATTTTAATCTGTAATTTTGTATAAATCACTTTGAACAATAGGTGTAACCTGTTCGATTATATTCAAATACACCTAAAAGATGTCTAAACGTAAATTGATAGGTTATTATATTTGTTTGACATTACTTTATTTGTCTAAAGTAAACTAAATTATAGGATATCTCGAAGCGTAAAATTAATCAGGAGAAATACCTTTCAAATGCAGTTATTATATTTCTTTTTCATTCAAAGGAGCATATTCATTTTCAAGAGATTTGTTAGCTTCCTCATTTAAGAATTGTTCACCCAATTTTATATCTTCTTCTTAATCTTTTAAATAAAATAGAAATGAAACAAAATATTTGATGAAAAATAAAAAATTTTCATTTACGTTTAGCTTACTGTAAGTTTCTCTTAGCACCAGCTGATAACTCTTTTTCATATACTTTAGGAAATCCATTCAGTTAGCTGTTAAGTTTGTTATTCTCATACATCTAAGTATCAATTATATAAAGAAGCATCTTAAACTCATCTTGTGTTGCTTCTTAGCATACCAAACCGAATTAATGAACAATTAAAGAGTTAGTCACTGATTTCTTTCCATCTCCTGAGATTGTAGTTTAATTGTTATAGAGTTTATATTCATAAATCTTCTAACTTTTCGGAACGTGAATAATTTTAATTAAATTTTATTCTTAACCTGCATCGATAGTTGACTAATACTTAGCATATGTTGAAGGTATTTTTATAACTTCATTTAAGTCAGTTTGATTATTAGATTTCAGAGTCAAGGCCAAAACGACTCCTAAAATTACACCAACAGCTAGAAGAATAGTTAAACCTATTATCCATTTCTTTTTAGTTGAATTAACTTTCACAGGAACTAAATTTTAGTTGGTATGAGATTACTCTGCATTCAATTAGAAAGCATTGTCTTCATGATTTGCAGCTAATTTTTAAAGAATAAATTTTATTCATTAATTTATTTATTTAATTAATATTTAAAATTTGTAAAATTGGTAAATTTGAAAATTTAAAATATTTTTTTTTTAATATTAATTTTTCAAAAACAAAAAATTTATTTTATAAATTTAAATAACTCTTGAGTATTAGTGTAACTTGAGAGTAAGATAAATATATTTTTTAAAGATAAGCATTGATATGAGTAAATTAGTTTTAAAATAATTTAAATTCTAATTAGAAAGTGAACAAAAAAAATTAAATTAATAAGTATTAATTTTTACCATTAATGATACCTAGATTACCCTAAGAAGGTTTTTAGCCATTATTGTACTAGATTTCATCATTGATTACTTTTGTATTCAAGTTTAAGTCTTCAACAGGAGGTTAATCAACTACTATTAAAGGAGGATTCCTTTAATGTGGTTAACTGCCAATCTGGATGTTTTTATTTTAATTCATTGAGCTTAAAATTTTCTTTTGTGATTTATTTTTTTATAATTTAATCAGTATATTGAAGCTGACACATAGCATATAAATTTATTTGTAAAGTAGTATTTTGGATTATAAATTTAGTTTTTCATTTGTTATAGCTTATGATAAATGATAGAACAAATTAATAATTATTTTCGTTTAATAAAATTGAAATAGATTATTTTGATTAAATTTTGTAATATAATACTTTATTTCTAAATATGGATTGTGAAATTAAATAATAAATTTAATTAACAAGTTTAAGTACTTTTTTTACTATTAATAGAACATTAAGTTTTATTGAAAAGTTAAATTTTAGCATTAACTTAAATATCAGTAATACTTTAAGAATAGTTTGATAAATAATATAGTACTCTAAGCTTGAATTTGTTATCTTTTCAAGCTTTAATTTAAAAAAAAAAAAACTATAACAGAAAATAGCAAAAAAGTAAAATCTAAGAAATAAATGTATCTGATTATTAATTAGTAGATAAATTATTATATTTAAAAATAATTTTCTTAAATTTATATAAACAAATTTTCAGTATTCCTAATAAAATATTTGATATGATTTAAAATTAAATAAATAAAAATTATTTAAATTAAATTCATATCTTTTATCAAATTAAATTTATACTTCTTATCAAATTAAATTTATACTTTTTATCAAATTAAATTGTATTAAATTATGTATTTATTAGTACAATTCAGCATTTTTTAATGTAATTTGTTCTATAAAGAAAATTCATAACTATAATTGTAAATCCTCAGAAAACCTTAAATGTTTACATGTATCAAACAAAATAAGTAGTATATCAAAGTATTGATCTATTAGGGTAAATAAATCAAGCCATCTTATTTATTTATATAGCCAGTAACAAAATCTTAATTAAAAATATCTGTTATTATTTGAAATAAAATAGGAAATAAATTATTTTAATTTTTAAAAATTAGAATTCTAGGAAAATAGTCTAAAATATTTTAAACAAAGATGTAGCCATTTAACTTCAAATAGAAAAGATATTTTGCTTATAAATTAAGAATAAACTTAATTAATTAGTAAGGATAATAAAGTTAATTTTAATTAATAATTTCAAAGAACCAATTTATAAGTATGAATAAATCTAATAAGGATTTTAATTACCTGATCAGCGGTAAACAAGATCTTAATTAAAAATATCTCTCATTAATCTTTACAAAAATCTTTTTCAAACAAAATCTGAGAAATAAATAATTTTAATCTCTTATATTTTAAATAAATGTTCAATGTGTAAAATCAAATATATTTTTTTAATCTAGCTTACATTAAATAATATTGTTTATGGTAAGTTAAGATAAGATATTAAGTAGAAATAATAGTAGATTTAATTTTCTATTAATAAATTAGTAATAGCACATTTACTTGACCAATTAAATTAAAACTTTATTATTGAAATTGGTAGTTTAAGTAAATTTTAAATATAAGCAAAATGCTTTTTATGTTTATATTTTGTGATTTATTATTGTAAAATATTTTTATTTAAAATATATCAATTTTTACTTAAATATGATATAATTAATAACTAATTATCCAAAGTTAAGATATTTTATAATAGTTTTCAATCGATTTCTAGAAAAGACAATATTTAATTACATAAAATTAACATGAACCTAGGAATAATTAAGGAAAATAAATATAAATTACAATACATTTTTAATAATTAATTTCTTTTTTTCTATAAATAGTAAATTACAATAAAAAATAGGCAAATACTTAGTTAGATATCTATTTATATATTAATGCATCTATTCAAGTATTGAAAAATAGCTGAAATCAATGATGTATTCTAGTAAATAATATTTATACGGTCAGTAATAAAAATGATTATTTAGTATTTAAAAATAGAATCTACTATTTTTAACGTTAAATAATGCAACATTCCCATCAAATTCACATTCATGTCTTAAACATTTCCATATTTATTTAAGAGTAATTATAAAAATAACTTCAAATACTTCTACTGTTTAAGAAATGCAGAATTATTTTCAAAAAATACAAAATATTCTTAAAAAAACCTTATTTTTTTCCAATTATTTATCTTTTTAAGTAAATTAGTAAATGTCTATTTTATTATATATTTTTAGCATTTCATACATTATTTTTGCATAACATTTATATTTAATTAAATAAAAAGTAGAGAATATTTATTAATAAATTCTCAAAGGTATAGATTCTACTTTATTCAAATATAAAAAGTGCGAGAATTTAATCATAAAAATTGATAATTAAATTAAAAATAAATAAATATCAAAAAAACTGCCTTTAAAAAATCATATTGAACTCTCAAATTTTGCTGTTTATCTTTAAAAGAGGACTTATTTTAACACAAACATATAAAAAATGAAACGACTTACTCTTTCTAAAGCTTTGGTAGAAAGAAAATTTAACAAGCTAGCTCTGGTTATTCTTCTTGTTTTGTGCTTCTAAGGAATTAAAGCTGGTAAATTAGGTGACTATGTTAATGAAAAACTTTGCTCACTTCGTTAGGTGTAAAGTCTTTCTGCTTAAATTCGAAAACATGCTTACAAAATGTACACTTGTGAAAATGATAAGAAAGGTGAAGAGTATGAAAATAAATTAAATGAGTAATAAATGAAAATTTAAGAAATTTAAAAAGATTTTATGAGCTCATCTAAAGACCTAAAGTTAGTGTATAGAGAAACTGGCTTAGTAGAATACTTTTTGTACAAATAGATTTCTCTTCGAGAATATTTTTGTGGTGATCCTGAAATTGCTTAAAAGCTCGGAAACAGCTATAATGATTGTGGTTATTGTATGGGATTAGATTTATGCACTAATACTCAAGAAACCAATTCTAATGTAATAAACATTTTATTATTTATTTTTAGATTATATTTTATAAATACATTTGTAAGAATGTGTTATTATTAAAATAACTCCAATTTACTGATAGAAAATATATCTAAAACAAATAAAATAATTTTTTTGTCGATTTAAAATTAATGAATTTTAAAAAAATATTTTAGGGCAATAGCACTAGTCAAAGATATCCTATACAGCAGGTTTTGGTTGAATCTTTCTAGCTTTTATGGAATTGTAATAATCCTGATAATCAGGTTGGAGTAACAGGTAAATACCTTATTTTTATGAAAATAACAAACTTTACATAAAATTAAAAAATCTAATCAATACTTATTACTAATCTTTGAAAGAAATAAGTAGAACTATTAAAAATTTGAAAATTATTTTGTGGTTTTTTTTGTTGATTAATAAAGTCACAAGCTAAATGCTTTTAATTAAGCAAAAATTAATCAGAAGAAAAATATTTTTAATTTCTTAATTCATTTTTCTTACTTAATTTAACTATATAGGAATATATGACGAAGTTACTGAAAAGCAGCTTTTATAAACTGAAGCAAATGGATTCGATAAAATATGTTAGATGTGTGACGATTAAAATTGCAGCGTATGCTCACATGATTATTCTTAATGCCTTGAATGTAAGGAAGGATATTATGCTTAAGAAAATGTATGTATATTTTCTTTAGACAATTGCGCTGAAACCACTAAGGGTAAATTTTAATTTTAAATTTCAAAGAATTTTCAATTAAATGTAGTATTTATTTAGTATAATAGAAATTAACCATCCATCTTATAAAATTAAGAATTCACATTTTACTTACTATCTTTACATTGTTAATTACTGTATTAAATTAAATCTACAAATAGAAATCCTTCTAGATTAATAGTACAGAAAATTGTAAAGTGCACAATAAACAAATTTGTTAAACTTTATTGTACTAGTTAATCCTTGAATTTTAAATTAAATTTTCTTAATTTGTTATTCAAGACTTATAAATGCTAATTCTTTCTCTTCATTTTATTTCATCTTAAAAACAAAATCTTACAATCTATATTTAAATATAAAGAGGGTTCTAGACTCATCTGCAGTTTATGTTTAGAAGGATTTTACTTACTAGAAGGTAAGTGTGTTTAAGAGTGTCCTTCTGATTACAGAGTTGTATAGTCTTAATGTTTTAAGTGTTAACCAGGTACTTTTGCTAAAGGAGAAATTTGCGCTTAATGCCCTGATTCCTGTTAAAAATGCTCAGGCCCATAACCTCTTTAATGTGAATTATGCGATGAAGGATTTGAAAAGGAGTAAAAATTAATTTATTTAAAATCATTTTAAATATAATTTAATATTTTGCTTAAAAATTTTCAAAACTTTCTAAACCATTAAATATTTATTTTACTTAAAATTTAGTTAAGAAAAAGGCTGCATTATCTAGGACTTAAATTTGATTATTTCATTTAGACCTAAATAATTTTTAGACCCTAGAACAAATACTATGAAAGGTGAGATACTTTTTATATATTATATATAACTAATGATTATTTATTAATTTAAGAATGCAATTTTTCGTGTGATGAATGTGATGACTCCACTGACCTTTGTATAAAGTGCAACCCTTAATTGAATCACTTCATAAAAGAGTAAAAAACTTATTTATTTATTTGAAATTCTTAAATTTTAATTTTATCATTTATGTCTAATTAAAGGGGTGAAAAATTTAAATGCTACAATAGATGTCCTCTTTACTTTGAACCTAATTTGACAAATTAAAATCTATAAAATAACAATATTGAGTGTGTCAAGAGTGAAAGCTACACAACTGATCTGTAAGATGCAGATAAAATAAGAAATGAGGCTAAAAACAGATGCGCTAAATAATAATATTGGTAATTAATTAAATATTTTATTAATAATATTTTAATTTTTTTTAACACGAAAAAAGGGATATCTAAACTTAACAGTGCTATAAATGCACTAACAATTGTATTACTTGCAATGATAATTCTTCTTGCGTTGAATGTGAACCTGGTTACTACTGGAATGATAATCGTAAAACATGTTCTCCATGCCACCCATCTTGCAAAAAATGCTCTGGTCCACTCTCAAAAGATTGCTTGTCTTGCACAAGTACTGATAAACTATTCCCTGATGCCAATGGAATTTGTGAAGAATCTGCTTCTGACACTTTATAACAGTAAAATACTCTATCTCAAAATGAATTATATGGAGATTTGTCAGTTTGCAAATAATTCTTACCTTAAAACTAACAACAAAGCTATTCAGTAGAGTTTTCATAAAAATACTCAACTGCTGATTCTTAATGGTAAAGCATTAAATTGATGTCTAGTGACTCTTGTAAATTCTAAGAATTCTAAAATCGTTATAAATATTTCTAAAAAAACAAATAAAATTGTGAAGACAAAGAAATATCTTAATCTACTTTTGTAAAAAATGGAGATTTAGTTGCTATTTACTCAATAATCTTATCATAATTAAATGCTTAAGTTTCTTCAAAGCAAGTTAATCCAGAAACATTTGCTGAATATGCTATTAGCAAGAAATTCTTTAGTTCTAGCTATATTTTCAAACCAACTTTAGATTTTGATTGCAGTCAGCTTTAATGTACTTCATCATTAGATAGTTTATTATATGGTTTTTCATCAAATGACAGTAAGAAGTAAATCCTTATAAAAACAGTTAAGGATATTATCCTTACATCCTCTAAATAAACCTCATTAAATTGCTTCTAGGAGGGTTAATAAGTTAACTAAAACACTGTTGAAGAAATTGAACAGATAGTTAATAACTCACAGTACACCTTAAATACTGCTTCCAAGCAATATTTTATTCTTTATCTATGTGGAAAAAGCAAAATTGGTGATTTTGTCTAAAAGCCTTTGCTTGTATAAAAATCTTTAGGAAATGGTTTCTTTGAGGTAATTATTTACTTTTTCTATATTAAATTTTTAAGTTAATATCATACTTTAAAAGGTTCTAAATGTAAGCAACCAATTGTCATCTTAAGTAGAAGTCATAAATTTATATGGGGCTTCAACAGAGTAAAATGCTTATTTAACAAATTGTGATTCTTCTTTATCAAACTCCTTTATCTCCTATTAAGTTTAATAAGCAAAAATTGTTTAAGTTGCTGAATAAGATCCAAACTATGATAAGTCAGAATTGATGTTCTAATAATATAATAAGAAAGCTGGTAATTTAAATATCAATCCTTCTAAATGTTCTTGTGTTGAAACAAAAGACTACATACTTGCAAACGAAAATTAAGGCAATTAATTTATCACAGTAATTACTCCTCAAAATAAGCTTTTAACTCAGTCAATAGTTGTATAAAGTATAACTCACATTTTAAAGAAACACAATATAGAAGCAGAAGTTATGAAAGCTAATGGTTTATCTATTACTAAAATAGAAGCTGATTTGCTTTTCTAAGAATATATTCAAGAAACAATAGAATACACAAAAAAATGCTATGGAATTAGTGATTCAACTCCTAAATGCATGGTAAATGTTTTGGCAGATATTCTATTCTCAAACAATCTTGAATGTTTGTTTGCTCAAGAAATAACAAGCATAGTTTAGAAGAACGATTTCAGTAAGCTTAAAGATTTTATTAAAAAATAAAATTGGTGTGATCTTCATTAAGAAAGATGCTTAAAAGCTCAACAAACTATTAAAAGTTGTATTTGAAGATTAATGTTTGCTTATAAAATAAAGTTTTAGTATAGAATAATATTTAATTCATAAAATAAATTGTAAATTTGTTTATTTTTATGTTGTTAGTAAAATAATTTATCAACTTCAATACGTTAAAAAAATTTAAATCATTTTCTAGAATTCCTTAAAAAACAAATTCTATATTTTTATTTTTTAATTTAATTTCTTTTAGCATTAAAAGAGTTGGTTGGGCTTTGATAAAAAAAATGGTACTTAAGTGTAAAGATAAACATCAATTAAATAATTTACATTTTTTCATTATTATATTTAAATTATTCATTTATTTTCAAAACTTATTGTGTTTTATATTGCCTGCTCCTTGATGTTATTACTTTATCTTATATTATTTTCTCATATTAATACTTTTTATTACTTTTAAACATATTTGCAGATTAAAATATAATAATATTAAATACTTAATTATAAATTTAAAAGCTCATTTAAATTTTAATATTTTTCATTTTTTAATTTTGAAATAACATCTTTAACTAAATAACACCCTCTAGGTGGCTCATTTTCAGAATAAACTGTTTCCCCCTTTTTTTATTTTAATACTAAGAAATTAAGGAAGTAATTTTTAATCCTGTTTTTGCTATTTCATTTTCAATAATTAAATTTTTCTATATAATGAAAAAAAAAATTATGGAGTTAATTAACATTTTCAATAATTTAATTTTTAATTAGTTAAAAATTTACCATTAAAAATAAAAAAGACAAAATAATTATCACCTTTCTATATTTTTAAAAGCTATTAATTGTAATATGAACAAAATATAATAGCAATCATACAATTTAATTGAATCAATTCATTTAAAATAATAAATTAGATTTAATTAATTTTTAAATTTAAAAATTTATTTATTATGATGATTAATAAATGTTAATTCTTAATAGTATATTGATATAGATTAAAAAAATTAAAACTGATAAACATATTTAAAATAAATAGAAAAGATAGATAAAGATGTAAAATAAGCTAAATTTGTAAAGATATAATTTTTAAATATTCACTAATATAAAAATATAAAGTTTTTTTACTTTATTCATAAAGTTAAACTCAAAATTTTATTTCAACCAAACGCTTTTCATATGTTTTCCCCTATATATCTATAGGATCTATGATATCATGTCTTTTTTATTGGATTTCGATGGAAGATATACACTTAATTGCTTTTTAAACAGCTTTACCAACAACAACGGTTGCCTTTCCAACTGCATCTACACTTTTTTTAACGAAATTTGTTATTGAAGAAAACCATCCTAAATTTCTTCTTCTACTGGAATCACATGATAATTTTTCTAAACTTAAAATAGTCTTGTAATAGATACCCATTTTAATGTGATATGGTTTAAAACTTCCATCAATATAGAATGAACCTTTAAACTATTTATTATAGATAAATTATTTGAGTTTATTTGATTAATTATTAATTTAGAAAAGATCTAATAAAATCAATATTATGAATGAGTAAGTTAATAGAAAAATAATATAAATGAAGAAAATTCAAACAAAACAAAAAAGCATAATTACCTTTTCTAGTACTTTAAAGTTTAAGCCTAGCTCAAGAGAAGTTTCAAGGAATGTTCCTTCTGCATAACCACCTACTTCTGCTACATAAGCACTAGCTCCTACTTCTCCTCCTATTGTTACTTTAGTGGTAACACCAGCACCAAGATTAAATATTGCATTTTTTAAGGCAACTTTTATATTTATTGAAGCTTCCCAACTTGCATAGAGCCTTAATACTAGACTTATTCCTATAGGAGTAGGATACATATAAGAGTATTCTAATGGAATTTTAACAGCTTTATTTATTGTAAATAAAAAACATGATTATGAGGTGAATTTTTTAATTTATAAATATTTTTCAAAAAAATGAATGAATAAATTACAAGAAAGATTTGTTTTATTATCGAAATCTATTGAAGTTATTAACTATTCAATAAGAGTCTTGTATAGTTAGTTTATATCAGAGCTTTCTGTTTGAATGCTTGTTTTATAATTTTCTAGGTCTTTAGTTTATAAATCATTAATATCTTGATTTAATTTTGATACAACCTAATCATTTAAATTTTTATTGTATTCAGACTCAAATGTTTCTTATATTTATTGTGTAATTTTGTTTTTTGGTTATTCAAACAAAGTTCTGATATCATTCCAAGCTTACTTTTAATCGATGTAGATGCCAGTAATAGAAATTTTAATTTAGCCAAAGTAGTTCATGCACTACTCTCCAAGAAGTTTTAGGTCTTTAACAAAAGTCTTAAATTTATTAGGTATTCCAGAAAATCTTTTAAAAGTCTACCCCACTGCTCCATAATTGTAGCCTACAATATCTTAAACAGATTCAAATATATCTTTAATTTCATCAAAGAGTGGAGCCTATTTATAAATATTAAATAATTAATTAAAATTAATGTTTCAAAAAAATTTTTACTTCATAATATTTTGGATCATCTTCATCAGTTTAAGGTTTTAAGCTAACAAATTTTTTGAGGTCAGCAAACATACCTTGTAATTCCTGGAGAATATTCTTACTATTTTCAAAGATGTTATTTTTCATCTCAAGGATATCGTTTTTCATTTAGATAGCAGCTTTTTTAGCATTTGAAACAGTTTCCTTTCCTTATTCTACCAGTTCTACAGCTAAATTTATAGGGAATTGAGTTACTTATTAAAATAGGCTTTTAACTAATGTAAGAATTCTCTTTTCTTGAAGTTTCCTTATTGTTTTAACTGTTTCTTGCACATCTTACTTCAACTCTTAGATTCCAGATGTTAGGTCAAATGAAAAATTTGAAAAATCGTAGAATGAACTGATAAATGCTTAAATTTCAGCACTTGGTTTATCTTGAGAAGCGTTAGGGAATTTAATCTTTAGATCTTCAAATTTTTGATAAATCTCTTATTTCATATTGTTAATAGATTTTTTTATTGATTCCGACATTTAATCTGATACTTTCTATTACTCAGAAATGGTTTTAACAGTCTTGTTGATAATAGACTTGAGGGTATCTACGATATATGAAGATCCTATCATTTCTTTAAGTTTCTTTTAACTATCTTTAAAGTCTTTAGGTGTATCAGTAGTGGAAACATAATTATCAACTTCGCTTATAGAGCCAAATACCACATTAATTTATTTTTATGCAAAGTCTTCTATTGCATCCAGATATTATTTAATAGGCTAATCAATTATTTGATCCAATAAATCTTCAAGATTGTCCAAAGTAAACCTAATTTGCTCTTCTACACCTGCTGGAAGACCTGTAGTCTACTCGTCTATAAGTTTTTTTGTTTGCACTAACTTATCAGTAAGGAAATTTTGTATGTAATTCATTTGATTTTCAATTATCATGTTTTTTCTAGACAAGAAACCTAGAATTTTTTCCTTTAAATTATTTAATGGATCTTTGATAAGTTTACTAATGGAAGTGGCTGTAGCTTAAAGGACTTACTCAAATTTAGAAATTAAATCAAACATTTTGAGCTCATCATTGTTCACGATATTGTAGATAACACTCAAAAGAGGATTTTTTTCTACAGTAATAATATTTTCTAATTCATTTATCAAGCTATCTATGCTGTCTTTAATTCTTGTAAGCCTTCCAGTTATGTTTTCTTTGACTAAATCAAGTTTATCTTTAACCATGTGTTAGATATACTGGTAAATCTTGAGAATTTTAGAGACATTAACCTTGGCTTTTCATTAAAAATAAAATTATAATCTTTTATAATTGAAAAAAATAGAAAAAATTTACTTTATTTCTCAAAAAGTTTAACAGAAGCGCCATTGAAGAAACTGTAAAGTCCAACTGAGCAAGTATCTTCTTTATTAAGAGATCCTGAATCATTACACTCAGATCTTACATCAGCACCAAACTCAAATGAAGCAACGTTCTTTCTGAATATAGGTTTTTAAATAGGTGGAGAGAGATTAGAATCTTTTTAAGAAAGTAATCTACCTGTAATTTTTTCATCCTCTAAATATGTTTAGGACTCTCCATTTTAAGTAGATACATTAAAAACATTATTATAAGTATCTATAGCTTCGTCATGAGTTAAAGACAGGACACTCATACCACTAAAAGTAGTAGTAATTAAATTGAAAAAGTCATCATCAAGTTCATCTTCCTAACGCACAAACGATATTTTACAATCAGAATTCATCTCTATACCTTAGAACAAAGGCATATTTTCGTTTTCGTCAACCTTATTGTCTTCAATCTTGAAATCAGATTTGACTTTACTTTCTAGAAGAGCACCATTCTAAATAATAGAGTCTTAGCTGTAGTTAGAAGATTGTATGGAATTATTATCGTTGACCTTATTTTATTCGTGATATTTGTTCAAATTTGCTTAGCCGTTATTATCAATTGAAGCCTCAAGTTTTGGTTATATTTTTTCACCACTCAAAATTCTTTATTCATAATTTAAAAGCATTCTTCTCTTATTTCCATTTTAATCGGTAATCCTGTATAAATCACTTTGAACAATAGGTGTAACCTGTTCGATTATATTCAAATACACCTAAAAGATGTCTAAACGTAAATTGATAGGTTATTATATTTGTTTGACTTTACTTTATTTGTCTAAAGTAAACTAAATTATAGGATATCTCGAAGCGTAAAATTAATCAGGAGAAATACCTTTCAAATGCAGTTATTATATTTCATTCTCATTCAAAGGAGCATATTCATTTTCAAGAGATTTGTTAGCTTCCTCATTTAAGAATTGTTAACCCAATTTTGCATCTTCTTCTTAATCTTTTAAATAAAATAGAAACAAAACTAAATATTTGATGAAAAATAAAAAATTTTCATTTACGTTTAGCTTATTGTAAGTTTCTCTTAGCTCCAGCTGCTAACTCTTTTTCATATACTTTAGGAAATCCATTCAGTTAGCTGTTAAGTTTGTTATTCTCATACATCTAAGTATCAATTATATAAAGAAGCATCTTAAACTCATCTTGTGTTGCTTCTTAGCATACCAAACCGAATTAATGAACAATTAAAGAGTTAGTCACTGATTTCTTTCCATCTCCTGAGATTGTAGTTTAATTGTTATAGAGTTTATATTCATAAATCTTCTAACTTTTCGGAACGTGAATAATTTTAATTAAATTTTATTCTTAACCTGCATCGATAGTTGACTAATACTTAGCATATGTTGAAGGTATTTTTATAACTTCATTTAAGTCAGTTTGATTATTAGATTTCAGAGTCAAGGCCAAAACGACTCCTAAAATTACACCAACAGCTAGAAGAATAGTTAAACCTATTATCCACTTCTTTTTAGTTGAATTAACTTTTACAGGAACTATGTTTTAGTTGGTATGAGATTACTCTGCATTCAATTAGAAAACACTGTCTTCATGATTTGCAGCTAATTTTTAAAGAATAAATTTTATTCATTAATTTGTTTATTTATTTAATATTTAAAAAATTGAAAATTGGAAAATCTTAAAATTGAAACTATTTTTTGTATAAATATTAATTTTTCATAAACAAAAAATTTATTTTTATAAATTTAAATAACTCTTGAGTAATAGTGTAATTTAAGAGTAAGATAAATATATTTTTTAAAGATAAGCATTGATATGAGTAAATTAGTTTTAAAATAATTTAAATTCTAATTAGAAAGTGAACAAAAAAAATTAAATTAATAAGTATTAATTTTTACCATTAATGATACCTAGATTACCCTAAGAAGGTTTTTAGCCATTATTGTACTAGATTTCATCATTGATTACTTTTGTATTCAAGTTTAAGTCTTCAACAGGAGGTTAATCAACTACTATTAAAGGAGGATTCCTTTAATGTGGTTAACTGCCAATCTGGATGTTTTTATTTTAATTCATTGAGCTTAAAATTTTCTTTTGTGATTTATTTTTTTATAATTTAATCAGTATATTGAAGCTGACACATAGCATATAAATTTATTTGTAAAGTAGTATTTTGGATTATAAATTTAGTTTTTCATTTGTTATAGCTTATGATAAATGATAGAACAAATTAATAATTATTTTCGTTTAATAAAATTGAAATAGATTATTTTGATTAAATTTTGTAATATAATACTTTATTTCTAAATATGGATTGTGAAATTAAATAATAAATTTAATTAACAAGTTTAAGTACTTTTTTTACTATTAATAGAACATTAAGTTTTATTGAAAAGTTAAATTTTAGCATTAACTTAAATATCAGTAATACTTTAAGAATAGTTTGATAAATAATATAGTACTCTAAGCTTGAATTTGTTATCTTTTCAAGCTTTAATTTAAAAAAAAAAAAACTATAACAGAAAATAGCAAAAAAGTAAAATCTAAGAAATAAATGTATCTGATTATTAATTAGTAGATAAATTATTATATTTAAAAATAATTTTCTTAAATTTATATAAACAAATTTTCAGTATTCCTAATAAAATATTTGATATGATTTAAAATTAAATAAATAAAAATTATTTAAATTAAATTCATATCTTTTATCAAATTAAATTTATACTTCTTATCAAATTAAATTTATACTTTTTATCAAATTAAATTGTATTAAATTATGTATTTATTAGTACAATTCAGCATTTTTTAATGTAATTTGTTCTATAAAGAAAATTCATAACTATAATTGTAAATCCTCAGAAAACCTTAAATGTTTACATGTATCAAACAAAATAAGTAGTATATCAAAGTATTGATCTATTAGGGTAAATAAATCAAGCCATCTTATTTATTTATATAGCCAGTAACAAAATCTTAATTAAAAATATCTGTTATTATTTGAAATAAAATAGGAAATAAATTATTTTAATTTTTAAAAATTAGAATTCTAGGAAAATAGTCTAAAATATTTTAAACAAAGATGTAGCCATTTAACTTCAAATAGAAAAGATATTTTGCTTATAAATTAAGAATAAACTTAATTAATTAGTAAGGATAATAAAGTTAATTTTAATTAATAATTTCAAAGAACCAATTTATAAGTATGAATAAATCTAATAAGGATTTTAATTACCTGATCAGCGGTAAACAAGATCTTAATTAAAAATATCTCTCATTAATCTTTACAAAAATCTTTTTCAAACAAAATCTGAGAAATAAATAATTTTAATCTCTTATATTTTAAATAAATGTTCAATGTGTAAAATCAAATATATTTTTTTAATCTAGCTTACATTAAATAATATTGTTTATGGTAAGTTAAGATAAGATATTAAGTAGAAATAATAGTAGATTTAATTTTCTATTAATAAATTAGTAATAGCACATTTACTTGACCAATTAAATTAAAACTTTATTATTGAAATTGGTAGTTTAAGTAAATTTTAAATATAAGCAAAATGCTTTTTATGTTTATATTTTGTGATTTATTATTGTAAAATATTTTTATTTAAAATATATCAATTTTTACTTAAATATGATATAATTAATAACTAATTATCCAAAGTTAAGATATTTTATAATAGTTTTCAATCGATTTCTAGAAAAGACAATATTTAATTACATAAAATTAACATGAACCTAGGAATAATTAAGGAAAATAAATATAAATTACAATACATTTTTAATAATTAATTTCTTTTTTTCTATAAATAGTAAATTACAATAAAAAATAGGCAAATACTTAGTTAGATATCTATTTATATATTAATGCATCTATTCAAGTATTGAAAAATAGCTGAAATCAATGATGTATTCTAGTAAATAATATTTATACGGTCAGTAATAAAAATGATTATTTAGTATTTAAAAATAGAATCTACTATTTTTAACGTTAAATAATGCAACATTCCCATCAAATTCACATTCATGTCTTAAACATTTCCATATTTATTTAAGAGTAATTATAAAAATAACTTCAAATACTTCTACTGTTTAAGAAATGCAGAATTATTTTCAAAAAATACAAAATATTCTTAAAAAAACCTTATTTTTTTCCAATTATTTATCTTTTTAAGTAAATTAGTAAATGTCTATTTTATTATATATTTTTAGCATTTCATACATTATTTTTGCATAACATTTATATTTAATTAAATAAAAAGTAGAGAATATTTATTAATAAATTCTCAAAGGTATAGATTCTACTTTATTCAAATATAAAAAGTGCGAGAATTTAATCATAAAAATTGATAATTAAATTAAAAATAAATAAATATCAAAAAAACTGCCTTTAAAAAATCATATTGAACTCTCAAATTTTGCTGTTTATCTTTAAAAGAGGACTTATTTTAACACAAACATATAAAAAATGAAACGACTTACTCTTTCTAAAGCTTTGGTAGAAAGAAAATTTAACAAGCTAGCTCTGGTTATTCTTCTTGTTTTGTGCTTCTAAGGAATTAAAGCTGGTAAACTAGGTGACTATGTTAATGAAAAACTTTGCTCAGTTCGTTAGGTGTAAAATCTTTCTGCTTAAATTCGAAAACATGCTTACAAAATGTATTCTTGTGAAGATGATAAGAAAGGTGAAGAGTATAAATATGAATTAAGTGACTAATAAATGAAAATTTAAGAAATTTAAAATGATTTTATCAACTCAACTGAAGACCTAAAGTTAGGGTATAGAGAAACTGGCTTAGCAGAATTCTTTTTGTACAAATAGATGTCTCTTAGAGAATATTGTGGTGATCATGAAATTGCTTAAAAGCTCGGAAACAGCTATAATGATTGTGGTTATTGTATGGGATTAGATTTATGCACTAATACTCAAGATACCAATTCTAATGTAATAAACATTTTATTATTTATTTTTAGATTATATTTTATTAATAAATTTGTAAAAAAATTTTATTATTAAAATAACTCTAATTCACGGATAGAAAATATATTTAAATCAAATAAAATAATTTTTTGTCGAATTAAAATTAATTAATTTTAAAAAAATGCTTTAGGGCAATAGTACTAGCCAAAGATATCCCATACAGCAGGTTTTGGTTGAATCTTTCTAGCTTTTATGGAATTGTAATAATCCTGATAATCAGTTTGAAGTAACAGGTAAATATCTTATTTCTATGAAAATAACAAACTTTACATAAAATTAAAAAATCTAATCAATACTTTTTACTAATCTTTGAAAGAAATAAGTAGAACTATTAAAAATTTGAAAATTGTTTTGTGTTTTTTTTTTTTTTGAATAATAAAATCACAAGCTAAAAAATTCTTTTAATTAAGCAAAAATTAATCAGAAGAAAAATATTTTTAATTTCTTAATATATTTTACTTACTTAATTTTACTATACAGGAATATACGATGAAGTTACTGAAAAGCAGCTTTTATAAACTGAAGCAAATGGATTTGATAAAATATGTTAGATGTGTGATGATTAAAATTGCAGCGTATGCTCATAAGACTATTCTTAATGTCTTGAATGTAAAGATGGATATTCTGCTAAAGAAAATGTATGCGTATTTTCTTTAGAAAATTGCGCTGAAAGCACTAAAGGTAAATTTTTAATTTAAATTTCAAAGTATTTTCAAGTAAATGTAGTATTTATTTAGTATAATAGAAATTCATTATCCATCTTTTAAAATTAAGAATTCACATTTTACTTACTATCTTTACATTGTTAATTACTGTATTAAATTAAGTCTACAAATAGAAATCCTTCTAGATTAATAGTACTGAAAATTGTAAAGTGCACAATAAACAATTTTGTTAAATTTATAGTACTAGTTAATCCTTGAATTTTAAATTTAATTTGTTTTTCAAGACTAATAAATGCTGATTCTTTCTCTTTATTTTATTTCATCTTAAAAACAAAATCTTACAATCTATGTTTAAATATAAAGAGGGTTCTAGTCTCATCTGCAGTTAATGTTTAGAAGGATTTTACCTAATAGAAGGTAAGTGTGTTTAAGAGTGTCCTTCTGATTACAGAGTTGTATAGTCTTAATGTTTTAAGTGTTAACCAGGTACTTTTGCTAAAGGAGAAATTTGCGCTTAATGCCCTGATTCCTGTTAAAAATGCTCAGGCCCATAACCTGTTTAATGTGAATTATGTGATGAAGGATTTGAAAAAGAGTAAAAATTAATTTATTTAAAATCATTTTAAATTTAGCTTAGTATTTTGCTTAATAATTTTCAAAACTATCTAAACAATCAAATATTTGTTTTACTTAAAATTTAGTTAAGAAAAAGGCTGCATTATCAAGGAATTAAATTTGATTATTTAATTTAAACCTAAGTAATTTTTAGACCCTAGAACAAATACTATGAAAGGTAAGATATTTTTTATATTTTTTAACAAACTAATGATTATTTATTAATTTAAGAATGCAATTTTTCATGTGATGAATGTGATGACTCCACTGATCTTTGTATAAAGTGCAACCCTAAATTGAATCACTTCATAAAAGAGTAAAAAACTTATTTATTTATTTGAAATAATTAAATTTTAATTTTATCATTTATGTCTAATTAAAGGGGTGAAAAATTTAAATGCTACAATAGATGTCCTCTTTACTTTGAACCTAATTTGACAAATTAAAATCTATAAAATAACAATATTGAGTGTGTCAAGAGTGAAAGCTACACAACTGATCTGTAAGATGCAGATAAAATAAGAAATGAGGCTAAAAACAGATGCACTAAATAATAATATTGGTAATTAATTAAATATTTTTCTTAATAAGATTCTAATTTTTGTTAATACAAAAAAAGGGATATCTAAACTTAAAAGTGCTATAAATGCACTAACAATTGCATTTCTTGCAATGATCATTCTTCTTGCGTTGAATGTGAACCTGGTTACTACTGGAATGATAATCGTAAAACATGTTCTCCATGCCACCCATCTTGCAAAAAATGCTCTGGTCCACTCTCAAAAGATTGCTTGTCTTGCACAAGTACTGATAAACTATTCCCTGATGCCAATGGAATTTGTGAAGAATCTGCTTCTGACACTTTATAACAGTAAAATACTCTATCTCAAAATGAATTATATGGAGATTTGTCAGTTTGCAAATAATTCTTACCTTAAAACTAACAACAAAGCTATTCAGTAGAGTTTTCATAAAAATACTCAACTGCTGATTCTTAATGGTAAAACATTAAATTGATGTCTAGTGACTCTTGTAAATTCTAAGAATTCTAAAATCGTTATAAATATTTCAAAAAAAACAAATAAAATTGTGAAGACAAAGAAATATCTTAATCTACTTTTGTAAAAAATGGAGATTTAGTTGCTATTTACTCAATAATCTTATCATAATTAAATGCTTAAGTTTCTTCAAAGCAAGTTAATCCAGAAACATTTGCTGAATATGCTATTAGCAAGAAATTCTTTAGTTCTAGCTATATTTTCAAACCAACTTTAGATTTTGATTGCAGTCAGCTTTAATGTACTTCATCATTAGATAGTTTATTATATGGTTTTTCTTCTAATGACAGTACGAAGTAAATCCTTATAAAAACAGTTAAGGATATTATCCTTACATCCTCTAAATAAACCTCATTAAATTGCTTCTAGGAGGGTTAATAAGTTAACTAAAACACTGTTGAAGAAATTGAAGAGATAGTTAATAACTCACAGTACACCTTAAATACTGCTTCCAAGCAATATTTTATTCTTTATCTATGTGGAAAAAGCAAAATTGGTGATTTTGTCTAAAAGCCTTTGCTTGTATAAAAATCTTTAGGAAATGGTTTCTTTGAGGTAATTATTTACTTTTTCTATATTAAATTTTTAAGTTAATATCATACTTTAAAAGGTTCTAAATGTAAGCAACCAATTGTCATCTTAAGTAGAAGTCATAAATTTATATGGGGCTTCAACAGAGTAAAATGCTTATTTAACAAATTGTGATTCTTCTTTATCAAACTCCTTTATCTCCTATTAAGTTTAATAAGCAAAAATTGTTTAAGTTGCTGAATAAGATCCAAACTATGATAAGTCAGAATTGATGTTCTAATAATATAATAAGAAAGCTGGTAATTTAAATATCAATCCTTCTAAATGTTCTTGTGTTGAAACAAAAGACTACATACTTGCAAACGAAAATTAAGGCAATTAATTTATCACAGTAATTACTCCTCAAAATAAGCTTTTAACTCAGTCAATAGTTGTATAAAGTATAACTCACATTTTAAAGAAACACAATATAGAAGCAGAAGTTATGAAAGCTAATGGTTTATCTATTACTAAAATAGAAGCTGATTTGCTTTTCTAAGAATATATTCAAGAAACAATAGAATACACAAAAAAATGCTATGGAATTAGTGATTCAACTCCTAAATGCATGGTAAATGTTTTGGCAGATATTCTATTCTCAAACAATCTTGAATGTTTGTTTGCTCAAGAAATAACAAGCATAGTTTAGAAGAACGATTTCAGTAAGCTTAAAGATTTTATTAAAAAATAAAATTGGTGTGATCTTCATTAAGAAAGATGCTTAAAAGCTCAACAAACTATTAAAAGTTGTATTTGAAGATTAATGTTTGCTTATAAAATAAAGTTTTAGTATAGAATAATATTTAATTCATAAAATAAATTGTAAATTTGTTTATTTTTATGTTGTTAGTAAAATAATTTATCAACTTCAATACGTTAAAAAAATTTAAATCATATTCTAGCATTCCTTAAAAAATAAATTCTATATTTTTATTTTTTAATTTAATTTCTTTTAGCATTAAAAGAAAGAGTTGGTTGGGCTTTGATAAAAAAAATGGTACTTAAGTGTAAAGATAAATATCAATCAAATAATTTACATTTTTTCATTATTATATTTAAATTATTCATTTATTTTCAAAACTTATTGTGTTTTATATTGCCTGCTCCTTGATGTTATTACTTTATCTTATATTATTTTCTCATATTAATACTTTTTATTACTTTTAAACATATTTGCAGATTAAAATATAATAATATTAAATACTTAATTATAACTTTAAAAGCTCATTTAAATTTTAATATTTTTCATTTTTTAATTTTGAAATAATAATCTAAATTTCTTCAAATGCTAAAAAGCAATTGTAAATATGTAAACATTTTTATATATTTTATTTATTGAAATTAATATTAGATATAGAAATTTCATTTTAAAACAAGTTAGAAAATTAGAATCCTATATCAGTTATTTTTTTCATCTGGCTATTGACTCTCTGATAAATATTAAGAGATTAATCAATTTAATTTTAAAATAATATTTTTAAATATTACATTTTTTTAATAAAACTCTTTACATGGAAATATCATGAACAAGATTATTTTTAATGCACACATGATATATTTTTCATAAAAAAAAATAAATAAATTAAAAAAAAGTCTGATAAAAAACCTTAAATGAATATTTATTTATTATTTGGAATTTTGTCTATATATGATTGAAAAATAATAAATTAAATTTTGAAATTAAGCTTTCTTCGATTTATCATCAAAGTAAAATTTATTTTACAGCAGTAATAAAATTCATATGTGGAATGGGGTTTTTCACACATTAATCTTAAATAAATAAAATAATTATAGTTATAAATTATCATTATTATATAAATAAAAAAGTAAATCAGATAGAAGTTTTTAATAAATTGCTAATATTATTTATTTATAGAGATTTAAAATATAAAATATAAATTTTAAAATTAAAACTAAATAAAAACTAAATATATTTTGATGATTAAAAATTTAAGTTTTATAATATTACTCATATAAAAATATAAAAAATTAAATTTTTTTACTTTATTTTATTTATAAAATCAAATTCAAAATTTTATTTCAACCAAACGCTTTGTGAATGTGGGTCCCTATATATCTATAGGATCAATTATATCATGTCTTTTTTATTGAAGTTCAATTGTAGTTATACACTTTAATACTTTTTTAGCAGTTTCAGCAATAACATTTGCTGCCTTAACTACTGCATCTACACTTTTTTTAACGAAGTTTGTTATTGAAGAAAACAATCCTAAATTTCTTCTTCTACTGAAATCACATGACACCTTTTCAAAACTAAAAATAGTCTTATAATAGATACCAATTTTAATGCGATATGGTTTAAAACTTCCATCAATATAGAAAGAACCTTTGAACTATTTATAAATAAAAGATTTATTAAATCTCTTTAATAAATTAAGATTTACAAAAATTAAGTTATATAATATAAATTAAAAATTTAAATATTTAAATAAAAAATATAATATATCAAAAATAAATAAAGAAAGAAAGAAATAAAAGTTACTTTTTCTAAAACTTTAAAGTTTAAGCCTAGCATAAGAGAAGTTTCAAGGAACGTTCCTTCTGCATAACCACCTACTTCAGCTATATAAGCACTTGCTCCTACTTCTCCTCCTATTACTACTTTAGTAGAAACACCAGCACCGAGATCAAGGATAGCATTTTTTAAGCCAATTTTGAATTATAATGAAGTATCCCAACTTGCATAAAGTCTTAATACCAAACTTATACCTATAGGAGTAGGATACATGTATGTATATTGGAATGGGATTTTCAGGGCTAATTAGTAAATAAAACACAATTATTAGTTAGATTTATAATTTATAAATATTGTTTTAACAAATAAAAAATCAATAAATTACTATAAGGTTCAATTATTTTTTCAAAATCTGCCTCAGCAACAAGCTTTTCGATAAGGGTTTTGTATAATTTGTTAATGTCAAAGCTTTTCGTTTCTATGTCTTCTTTATAGGCTACTAGATCATTGTTTTCTAAACCATTCAGTTCTTGATTTAATCCTGAAACAACTTAGTTATTTAGATCTTGATTGTATTCAGTCTCAAAAGTGCCTTAAATCGATTCTGTGATTTCATTTTTTTGTTTTTCAAACAGATTTCTTATTTCACTCCAAGCCTACTTCTAATCTACATAGATACCAGTAATAGAAAGTTTGATTTAACCAAAATAGTTCATGCACTATTATCCTAGAAGCTTTAGGTCATTAACAAAAGTCTTAAATTTATTTGGAATACCAGAGAATCTTTTAAAAGTTTATCCCACTGCTCCGTAATTATAGTTTACAATAGTCTAAACAGATTCAACTATGTCTTTGATTTCATCAAAGAGTGGAGTCTATTTATTAAAACAATTAATTATAATTATCATGAATTAATTTAAAATTAACTTTTACCTCATAATATTTTGGATCATTGTCTTCAGGGAAAGGAGGCTTTTGTACAAATTTCTTGAGGTCATCAAACATGCCTTTTAAGTCATCAAGAATATTTTCACTATTTTATAAGACATTATCTTTCATCTTGAGTATATCTTCTTTCATTTATTTGGCAGCATTTTTAGCTTTTGAAATAGTTTCCTTTCCTGATTTTACAAGTTCAACAACTAAATTTTTTGGGAATTGAGTTACTTGTTTAAATAAACTTTTAATTATTGTGAGAATTCTCTTTTCTTGAAGTTTCCTTATTGTTTTGACAATTTCTTGCATTTCTTACTTCAATTCTTTGATTCCAGTTGTTAAGTCAAAAGAGAAATTAGAAATTTCAGAGAATGAACCTAAAAATGCTTAAATTTCAGGGCTTGGAGTGTCTTGAGAAGGGTTAGGGAATTTGGCTTTAAGATCTTCAATTTTTTGATAAATTTCTAATTTCATATCATTTACAGATTTTTTTATTGCTTTCGACATTAAATCTGAAACATTGTATTACTCAGAAATGGTTTTAACAGTTTTGTTGATAATAGATTTTAGAGCATCAATGATATAAGATGAACCTATAATTTCTTTAAACTTCTTTTAAGTATCTTCAGCATCTTCAGGAACATCATTAGTAGAAACATACTTATCAACTTCACTTATAGAACCAAATATCACATTGATTTACTTTAAAGCAAAATCTTCTACTTCATCCAGATATTATTGTATTGGTTAATCGATTATTTACTCCAATAAATCTTCAAGATTGTCCAAAGTAAGTTTGATTTATTATTCTACAATAGCTGGAATACCTGAAGTTTATGATTCTATAAGTTGTTTTGTTTAAGTTAATTTGTCAACAAGGAAATTTTGAATGTAATTCATTTAATTTTCAATTATTGAATTTTTTCTAGACAAGAAGCCAATAATTTTTTCTTTCAAATTATCTAGAGGGTCTTTGATAAGTTTACTAATGGTAGTGACTGTAGCTTATAGGACTTACTCAAATTTAGAAATTAAATCAAAAATTTATAGCTCATCTTTGTTGACGACGTCATAGATAACTTTCAAAAGAGGGTTCTTTTCTACAGTAATGACAGTTTCTAAATCATCAATTAAGCTATCAATACTGTTTTTAATTCTTGTAAGTCTTCCAGTTATATTTTCTTTGACTAAGTCAAGTTTGTCTTTAACCATGTGCTAGATGTACTAATAGAGCTTCAAAATTTTAGATACATTAACTTTGGCTATTAGCAGAAAATAAAATTAGTAATTTTATTCTTGATTAAAATAAAAAAAATTTACTTTATTTCTCTACAAGTTTAACAGAAGCGCCATTAAAGTAACTGTAAAGTCCAATTGAACAAATATCTTCCTTACTAACACTTCCTTAATCATTGCACTCAGATCTTACATCAGCTCCAAACTCAAAAGAAGCAACGTTCTTTCTGAAAATAGGTTTTTAAATAGGGGGAGAGAGATTAGAGCTTTTTTAAGCAAGTAATCTACCTGTAACTTTTTCACCATCTAAATCTGTTTAGGATTCACCAGTTTGAGTAGATACATTAAAAACAGATTGGTAAGTGTCAATAGCTTCATCATATGTTTAAGATAGAACGCTCATACCACTAAAGGTAGAAGTAATTAAATTGAAAAAATCATCATCAAGTTCATCTTCCTAACGCACAAAAGTTATTTTACATTCAGAATTCATTTCAATACCTTAGAATAGTGGCATATCTTCATCTTCTTCAACTTTATTATCTTCAATCTTGAAATCAGATTTGGCTTTGCTTTCGAGTAGGGCACCATTTTAGATAACAGAATCTTAGTTATAATTCTAGGATTGAGTGGAGTTATTATCATTTACCTTGTTTTATTCATGATATTTATTCAAATTTGCTTAACCATTTTTATCAACAGAAGCCTCAAGTTTTGGTTAAACTTTTTCACCACTCAGTATTCTTTGTTCATAATTTAAAAGCATTCTTCTCTTATTACCATTTTAATCAGTAATCTTGTATAAATCACTTTGAACAATAGGTGTAACCTGTTCGATTATATTCAAATACACCTAAAAGATGTCTAAACGTAAGTTAATAGGCTATTATATTAACTTTACTTTACTATTCTTATCTAAAGAGAACTAAATTATAGGGTATCTAGAAGAGTAATATTAATCAGGAGAAATACCTTTATTTTCTAGTAATTCTATTTCATGTTCATTTAAAGGAGCATATTCATTTTCAAGAGATAAGTTAGCTTCCTCATCCAAGAACTCTCCACCTTATTTAACATCATCGTCAGGATCTTTTAGACAAAATAATAATTAATTAAAATAATTAAATTAGATTAAAAATTCATTTACTTTTAGCTTACTATAAGTTTCTTTTAGCTCCAGCTGCTAGTTCTTTTTCATATACTTTAGGGAATCCAGTCAATTGGCTGTTAAGTTTGTCATTCTCATACATTTATGTGTCAATAATATAAAGAAGCATCTTAAATTCATCCTATGTTACATCTGTGCAAACCAAGCCAAATTAGTGTACAATTAAAGAGTTAGTAATTGATTTTTATCCATCTCCTGAGATAGTAGTTTGGTTATTGTATAGTTTATATTCATAAATCTTTTAGCTTTTTGGAACATGAATAATTTTAACTAAGTTGTTTTCTTATCCAGCATCAACAGTTTACTTATATTTAGCATAAGTTGTAGGTATTTTTATTACTTCATTAAAGTCACTTTTACTATTTGACGTAAGAGTCAAACCCAAAACAACTCCTAAAATCACACCTATTGCTAATAGGATAGCTAGACCGATAAACCACTTCTTTTTAGAGGAGTTCACTTTTACTTCAACTACATTTTAGTTAGACTTTGATTTATCTGCATTAAATTAAAAACCATTATTTTCTTCATTCAGAACTATTTTTATTAAATAAAAAATTGTTTATTTTAATTGATTGAATAATCTTTTTTATTTCTTTAAAACCAAATTTAAATAAACAGATGATTGCTTTTCTAATGAATAAAAATTGTATTTTTACAATCTAATGTATTATATAGATAAAAAATTAACAATTATTTAATTTGCAAACTAAGTTTAAAATGAATAAATATCATAAAGTTTGCAAAGTTTATTAAAGGAAAAAAATTTTTTAAACAGTAAAATTTTTGTTTACCATTGATACTACCAATATTGCTCTTAGAAGGTTATTAACTCTGATTGACCTACATCTCATCCTCAGCCATATCTTTATTCAAATTTTAATCTTCAACAGGAGGTTAACCAAGTATAATTAAAGGAGGATTCCCTTAAACAGGTTAACTGCCTTTCGGTACATTTGAGATTTAATCCATTTAGTTTTATTGTTTTAATTTTATTATATTTTTTATAATTTAATCAATTATATTGAATTTATGATATAAAGCTTATAAATCGCTATTCAAAATAGAAAGATTAAATTGCTTAGCTTTAGTATTTATCAATTTAAAGGTTGAGTAAAGTAATTAATTATTGGTTTTAATTAAAAAATTGAAATAGATTAGCTTGTTTAAGGGATATTAACTTTATTTATGGTTTTTGGATGTAAACTGTAAATTTATTTACTGAATTTAAATACTTTTTAGCTATAAATAGAAAATTTAATTTAATTAAAAATATACATTTTATACTATATTTAAAATTAATAATATCTCCATAATAATATGGTAGACATGGAACATTAGCTGCCTAAATTATTTATTCAACCATTAATTTTAAAATAGTAAGCTAAATTAAATTAATTAATTTTTAGCAATACTTAATTCATTAAAAATTATAGAATAATAATACTATCTCTATAGCTTAGTAAGCTCATCAGAATAACATCAAAGTAATTAATATGAAAGATATTTTAAAAATAAAATATTTTAAACATTTTTATACAATCAAGATTACCTCACTTAAAAAATTTTTTTATCTTTTTCCATTTTATTATCGTTTAAATGTTAAGTGAAAACTAAAATAAAATTAATATCAAAAAATTAGCTAATAAATAAATAAAAAATTTTTTACAAAATATTCTCAATCAACTCAAACATAAATAATATAAATGATTTAACTAAAAATATATTTTTTTAGGGTGTTATTTTTAAATAATATTTAAAAAAAAATATTTTTGTTGAGTTATTTTCACCAAGTTTTTTATTTAAACCCTTCAGACAACTCAGTAATATAAAGATTAAGTAAACATATATTTTATCAGTTAAGTTCACGCTTTTAATTAAACTTCGTAAATGCCAAGGATTAGTAAGGTACTCCATTTTTGATGTAAATTGCTATAAATAGATAATTCAAGAATGACCTAAGAAAGTTAATAAAATATATATACATTTTTAAGAGTAAGTGATCAATAATAGAACTAATTTAAAAACATTAAGAATTAAAACGATCATTAAATTTTTAACTTCATTAACAAAATCTTTATCTATCTAAAAATTTTTACAACCATACTTGCAGTAAAAGAAAAATAAATTATTTTAATCGATGTTGTAATTAATATATAATTTTTAAAATATTTCAGATATTTAAATCTAGCTTAAATTTAACAATTTTTGTCCCCTACTTATAAGAATTTCCTAATATGAAAGAAAGTATCATAAAGTTAAGTTTCTATTTAAAAATTAGTAATACTTCCAAATGCTTAGTTAATAATTACAAAATTTTCATGTTTTTAATATCAGTAATTTAAACGAATTTATAAAAATAAAGAAATGAGTTAGGTTTTTAAAATAAAAAAATAATAATATATTATTTTAAAACAATTTTATCAACAATTTTTATTTTAAACTCTTTATTTATTTAAGAATAATTTAAGAAATAAAATTTAACAGAAAAACTTTTGTAAATGGTTTAATCTAAAACAAAAAATTCTAATTTAGATAAGTGTTATATAGAAGAGGAAAATTAGTTTGCTAAGAATAATAATCACTATTAAAAGAAATAAGATTAAGCTGCTTATGTATTAATTTTTTTTTAATATATATTGAGTAAATTACCTCAACTAAAAAGCTCATCAAGTTAGATGCCTGCCTATCTATTTACATATTTATGTAAATTAGTAATAGCTGAAATTAATGATTTATGTTAACGAATTATATTTTTAGAATCAGTAATAAATTAAGTTTTTAATAAATAAAAATAGAATCTGCTTTACTTTTAATAGTAATCTCATCTCTTATATATCAAATTCAGGCTTTTTTGCATTTGTATTAAATCCTTAAATTTATTTTCTCTTTTGACTTAAGAAATGCTGAATTTTTTTCCCTAGAATTTAAAATGCCTAAAATGGTTTTTTATATTTTTATCTCCTTTTTCTTTACATATGAAGTATACATGTTTCTTTCAATAGGTATTTTTTTATTTAGTATTATATATAATTGATTTTGTTATTTACTTATACTTTTACTCTTATTTCCATTTTATCAAGATAGCATTTAGTGGATTTACTTCTAATTAATTTGCGGATATTTGTAGAATCTATTTTATTTAAATGTAGACCTTGTGGTAATTAAAATATCAAAGTTAATATATAAATTAAATATAAAAAAGTATTAAAAAGCACGGCTTTTAAAATATAAAATATCGGACTCTAAAAATTTGCTATTAATAACTAAAAAGGTTTTATTTCAACAAAAATCTTTTACAAATGAAACACCTTACTCTTTCTAAACGTTAAGGAAAAACAAACTTCAATAAATTAATTGTGTTTACTTTTTTTATCTTGTGCTTGTAAGAAATTAAATCTCAGAAACTAGGCGAATTTTTAAACAAAGAAGAATGCTCACTTCATTATGGCTTAGGTCTTTCAATTTAAATACTCTCTCATGCTTAAAATTTATATAACTGTAATTTTGTCTTTGAAAATATCAATGATTATGAAAACAAACTAAATCAGTTGACTGAGAGATAAAAGTCTATCTATGAAATTTATAAGGATTTTGAAAGTACATCTAAATAACTTAAACTATTATTTGGATAATCAAGCTTAGCAGAATACTTTCTATATAAAGAATTTACTCTTAAAGACTCCACCTGTGGTGATCCTGAAATTGTTTAAAAACTAGGAAACAGTTTTAACAATTGTGATTATTGTTTGGGATTTACCATGTGCACTAAAAAAATATAAAAAGAGAGGCAATCTAAAATTTCATTAGTAAAAACCATTTTATTATTTTGATCTTTTTTCAATAATTTATTTATCTATCCTAAAATTTTATTAGAGCTCTGTAAATCTATTTATACCAAATAAACTAAATTATTTTTTAAATAAATAGGACGACAGTTTAAACAATAGTTAGTCAATTTAGAAAACTTTAGTTGAAACATTCTAACTTCTATGGAATTGCAATAATCCTAATGATTAGGTTGAAGTGACAGGTAATTTATTTATTTTTATGCAAAATATATAATTCATGCATAAAAACTAAAAAATATATCAATATTTTTTACTACTTGATTTTAGAAATAATTTAACATTTTGAAAGTTGAAATATATTTTTGATTATGATTGTATGATAAAGGTGTTATCAGTGCTTCTAATTTAAACAGACATTAATTAGAAGAAATATATTTTATTTTCTTGATTAATAATATTTAATTACAATTTATTAATAGGATTATACAATGATGTTACTGAAAAATAACTTTTAGAAGCTGATGCAAATGGATTCAAACAAGTTTGCGAGTTGTGCCAACTATAAAATTGTGGTGTTTGTACAAATAACTATTCTACATGTCTTGAGTGTAAAGATGGATATTACATGAAATAAGGTGTTTGTACCCCATGCCCTTTAGATAATTGCGCAAAGTGCACTTAATGTAAAGAAATTATTTTCTTTATTATTATAGATAATTTTAAACCAATTTTGTATTTATTTAATATTCTCAAATATTTACCTGATCATTTTATGAAATCTAACATTTCTTTAATCAATTTATAATACTTTTTACTTTATACAGATTAAATCTACGAATATTCAAATAGAAAGTCTTAATTATTTAATTAAAAATTTTATTTTTCTTTAATTTGTTTAACTCGTTTTATTTTATTTCTTTTTCAAACTAAATATTAAATTTTAAATAAATAAATATTAAAAGTAAATGCTGAATCTATCACTTGTAATTTATGTAAACCAGGATATTACTTACTTGAAGGTAAATGTGTTAATGAGTGCCCCTCTGATTACAAAACTACATAAATTTAATGTCTTAAGTGTTAACCAGGTACTTATGTTCAAGGAGAGATATGTGCTGAATGTTCTAAATTCTGTCAACAGTGTACAGGCCATGACCCATCTTAATGCGAATTATGTTTTGAAGGATTTGAAAAGGAGTAATATATTTTTTTATATAGAATTAATTGAATTAAATTTCTTTTGTTTTAAAATGCTATAATTAATTTTTATTAATTTATTGAATAAAAAATTTTAGTTTGGTAAAAGGCTGTATACTCAGTGATTTCGATTTAAATCCTTCATTCAAACCTAAGAAATTTGTAGATCCTAGAACAAATAGTGAGAAAGGTGATATATATTTAACTTTATTTTTTAATTAATTATTATTAATAAATAAAAGAATGCAATTTTTCATGTGATGAATGTATTGACTCCTCCGATCTTTGCAATAAGTGCAATCCAGAATTAAATTACTTTATTAAAGAGTAAAATTATTTAGAATACATCAGCTTATATTTATTATTTATTTTTAAATCACTCAATGTATATAAAAGGGGAGATAGATTTAGATGCTACAACAGATGTCCTCTTTATTTTGAACCTAATTTATCTAATTAAGACTCATAAAGTAAGTATATTGAATGTATCAAGAGTAAAAGCTACACATCTGATCTAGAAGCTGCAGATTAAATAAGAAATGAGGCTAAGAGTAGATGTCCTAAGTAATAATACTGGTAGTTAATTAATTAAATAATTTTATATATTAAAATATTCTTATTTTTTTTACTCTATAAAATAGGGATATTTAAACTAAACAATGCTAAAAGTGTTCTAACAATTGTATTTCTTGCAGTAATGACTCTTCTTGCGTTGAATGCGAACCTGATTATTACTGGAATATTAACAGTAAAACATGCTCACCATGCCACCCATCTTGTAAAAAATGCACTGGTCCACTCTCAAAAGATTGCTTATCTTGTACTAACACTGATAAATTATTCCCTAATGCTAATGGAATTTGTGAGGAAGCAGTATCTGACCCTTTATCATTTCAAAAAATACTCTCTCAAAATGAAATTTATGGAAATTTATAAATGTGTAAACCATTCTTACCTTAAAATTAACAACAAAGCTATTCTGTATAGTTTTCTTAAAAATACTCAACCACCGACTCTTAATGGGAAGATATTAAAATGATTTCTAAAAATTCTTGTATAATTTCTGAATTCTAAAGTCGCTATAAATATTTCCAAAATAACAAATTGGATTGTTAGGACTAAGAAATATCTTCATCCACTATTGGTAAAAATGGAGATATAGTAGTTATTTACTCAATACTATTATCATAATCGAGAGCGTAAATTTCTGCTAAGGAAGTTAATCCTTAAACTTTGGTCGAATATGCAATAAGTAAAAACTTCTTTAGCACTAACTATATTTTCAATCCAACTCCTACTTTTTCTTGCAGTAATCTTTAATGCATTTCGTAATTGGATAGTTTGTTATTTGGCTTCGCTTCAAGTGATAACAAAAAGGAAATCACTATAAAAGCAGTTAAAGAAATTATCCTTACCTCTTCAAAATAAACTCCACTAAATTGCTTCTAAGATGGATAATAGGTTAACTAAAATAGTGTTGAAGAAATCGAATAGATAATTAACAGTTCATAATACACCTTAAATACTCCTTAAAAATAATATTTTATTTTGTATTTATGTGGAAAAAGCTAAACTGCCAATTTTGTCTAAAAACCTATGCTTGTGCAAAAATCATTAGGAAATGGTTTCTTTGAGGTAATTATTT
>JH719996.1:7322-25484 GCA_000231845.2 Tetrahymena malaccensis 436 | reverse complement strand
TTCTACTCCTTTATGTATAATAAATGTTTTGTCAGATCTACTATTCTCAAATAAACTTGAATGCTCGATTTCTCAAGAAATAACAAGCTTAGTGATGAAGAATGATTTCGATAAACTTAAAGATGTTATTAAATAGTAAAATTGGTGTGATCTTAATTAAGAAAGATGCTTGAAAGCACAATAAACTATTAAAAGTTGTATTTGAAGATTAATGTTTGTTTTAAATAGAATTATTTTGCAGAGTAAAATTTAAATCACATAATAGTATATAAATTTACATTTATGTTGTAAACAAAATAATTTGTTCATTTTAAAAATAAATCATTAAATATCCTACACTTACGCTAGATTTGAAAATCTTCAGATAAAAAATATTTAAATTAATTAAGTCAAATAAGTTATTAGAACATGATTGAATTTTGTTTTATTTTCTCATAAAAGCAAAATATTAGGCATCTATCTTTCTATTTTAAGAAAAGTTCATATTTACATAATTATACTATTAAATATATTATTTAATATTTTTTTAAAGCCTAAAATAAATAAAGCTTATTTTATATATTTTAAATAATTTATGTATTTTAAAATATTAATAATTATAAATATCTGCTACCACATATAAAAAATACTGTGAAAATCATTTTAATCATATTATTTCATTTTAAATTTATTATTAACAAAAAAAATAAAACTTTAAATCTTTAAATTTTTTCTGAAAGCCAGTTCAAAATTTTAATTCAACCAAACGTTTTGAGTAATCTGGTCCTTTTATATCTATAGGATTAATAATATCATGTCTTTTTTATTGAATTTCAATGGTTGATAGGCATTTAATTACTTTTTTGACAGCATTAGCTATAACATTAGCTGCCTTTACAACTGCATCAACACATTTTTTAAAAAAGTTTGTTATTGAAGAGAACCAACCTAAGTTTCTTCTTCTACTGAAATCACATGAAATTTTTTCTAAACTAAAAATAGTCTTGTAATAGATACCAATTTTAATGCGATATGGCTTAAAACTTCCATCAATATAGAAAGAACCTTTGAACTAATTAAAAAAGATAAATTCAATAAATATTATATTTACAAAAATATTATCAAAATTAAAAGTATTTCATGAATAATAAATAAATGAAATATTATTTATTTATTACCTTTTCTAAAACTCTAAAGTTTAAGCCTAGCATAAGAGAAGTTTCAAGGAAAGTTCCTTCTGCATAACCACCTACTTCGGCTACATATGCACTTGCTCCTACTTCTCCTCCTATTATTACTTTAGTAGAAACACCAGCACCAAGATCAAGGATAGCATTTTTTAAACCAATTTTGAATTATAACGAAGTATCCCAACTTGCATAGAGTCTTAATACCAAACTTATACCTATAGGAGTAGGATACATGAAAGTATATTCGATAGGAATTTTTAGAGCTTTTAAAAAATAAAAATAATTAAATGAACTGAATTTTATAAATATAATTCAAATAAATGAATGAGTAAAATACTTTTAGGTTCGATTATTTTTTCAAAGTTTGCATTAGCTATAAGCTATTCAATAAGTGTTTAGAATAATTAGTTGACATCAAAACTTTAAGTTTCAATACCTTTTTTGTAAGTTTATAGATCTTTATTTTCTAAATTATTAATATCTTGATTTAATTATGAAAAAACTTAATTATTTAAATTTTGATTGTATTCAATTTCAAAGGTGCCTTCAATTGATTTTATCACATCATTCTTTGGTTATTCAAATAAATTTCTAATATCACTCCAAGCTTACTTCTAATTAATGTAGATTCCAGTAATTGAAAGTTTTATTTATCCAAAGTAGTTCATACACTATTAACCTAGAAGTTACATGTCTTTAACAAAAGTTCTAAACTTATTTGGAATCCCAGAGAATCTTTTAAAAGTCTATCCCACTGCTGCATAATTGTAGCTTACAATAGCCTAAACAGATTCAAATATGTCTTTAACTTCGTCAAAGAGTGGAGTCTATTTATTAAAATAATAAAATAAGATTAACGTGAAATAATTTCAAATTAATTTTTTACTTCATAATATTTTGGATCATTATCATCAGGGTAAGGAGGTTTTTGCACAAATTTCTTGATGTCATTAAACATACCTTTTAAATCATTAAGGATATTTTTACTATTTTAGAAGACATTATCTTTCATCGTAATAATATCATTTTTCATTTTAATAGCAGCTTTTTTAGCATTTGAAACAGTTTCCTTTCCTTGATTTACAAGCTCTACTACTAAATCTTTAGGGAATTAAGTTACTTGCTTATATAAGCTTTTGATTAATGTAAGTATTCTTTTTTCTTGGAGTTTTCTTATAGTTTTGACTATTTCTAACATATCTTACTTCAGTTCTTTGATTCCACTTTCTAAATCAAAATCAAAATTAGAAAGGTCAGAGTATGAACTTAAAAGTGTTTATAATTCAAGGCTTGGCGTATCATGAGAAGAATTAGGGAATTTGGTTTTAAGATCTTCAATTATTTGATAAATCTCTGATTTCAAATCATTGACAGATTTTTTTATTGCTTTCGACATTAAATCTGACACTTCTTATTACTTCGAAATAGTTTTAACAGTTTTGTTGATAATAGACTTTAGAGTATCGATAGTATAAGAAGAACCAATAATTTATTTAAAGTTCTTTTAAGTGTCTTCAGCATCTTGAGGAGCATCATTAGTCGAGACATACTTATCAACTTCACTTATAGAGCCGAATATCACGTTGATTTACTTTTAAGCAAAATCTTCTACAGAGTCTAGATACTATTATATAGGCTAATCAATTACTTACTCTAATAAATCTTCAAGATTATCCAAAGTAAGTTTAATTGTTTCTTCTACAGCAGTTGGAAGACTTGAATTTTATGATTCTATAAGTCTTTTTGTTTAAGTTAACTTTTCAACAAGGAAGTATTGAATTTAATTCATTTAGTTTTCAATAGCCATATTTTTTCTAGACAAGAAACCTAAAATTTTTTCCTTCAAATTATCTAATGGATCTTTAATTAGTTTAGTAATAGAGGTGACTGTAGCTTAAAGGACTTACTCGAATTTAGAAATCAAATCAAAAATTTTTAGTTCATCTTTATAGACAACATCATAGATAGGTTTCAAAACTGGGTTCCTTTGTACAGTAATAATAATTTCTAAATCATCAATTAAGCCATCAATACTGTTTTTAATTCTCGTAAGTCTTCCTGTTATATTCTCTTTGACTAAATCAATTTTGTCTTTAATCATGTGCTAGATATACTAATAGAGCTTCAAAATTTTAGATACATTAAATTTGGCTATATATAAAATGTTTTATTTCAATCTATTATTTTTAGTTAAAAATAGAAAAAATTACTTTATCTCTCAACAAGTTTAACAGAAGCGCCATTAAAGTAACTGTAAAGTCCAACTGAGCAAATATCTTCTTTATTTACTGACCCTGAATCATTACATTCAGATCTGACATCAGCTCCAAACTCGAAAGAAGCAATATTCTTTCTGAATATAGGCTTTTAAATAGGTGGAGAGAGATTAGAACCTTTTTGAGCAAGTAATCTGTTGCCTGCAACATTTTCACCATCTAAATCTGTTTAAGATTCACCATTTTGAGTAGATTTGTTAAAAACAGATTGATAAAGGTCTATAGCTTCATCATATGTTTAAGATATAACACTCATGTCACTAAAAGTAGAAGTAATTAAATTAAAAAACTCATCATCAAGTTCATCTTCCTAGCGCACAAATGATATTTTGCATTCAGAATTCATTTCTATACCTTAAAATAAAGGCATATTATCACCTTCATCAATTTTTTTGTCATCAATCTTAAAGTCAGATTTGGCTTTGCTTTCAACAAGAGCACCATTTTAGATAATAGAGTCTTAGCTATAATTCTAGGATTGTGTGGAATTATTGTCATTGATCTTATTTTATTCATGATATTTATTCAAATTTGCCTATCCATTTTAATCAATAAAAGCCTCAAGCTTTGGTTATACTTTTTCGCCACTCAGGATTCTTTATTCGTAATTTAAAAGCATTCTCCTCTTATTTCCATTTTAATTAGTAATATTGTATAGATCACTTTGAACTAATGGTGTAACTTGTTCGATTATATTCAAATACACCTAAAAGATATCTAAACGTAAGTTGATGGGTTATTGGATTTGTTTTATTTTGCTGTTCTTATCTAAAGTGAACTAAATTATAGGATATCTAGAAGCATAATATTAATCAGGAGAAATACCTTTCAATTCTAGTTATTATATTTCTTTTTCATTTAAAGGTGCGTACTCGTTCTCAAGAGATTTATTAGCTTCCTCATCTAAGAATTCTGCACCTTGATTAACATCTTCTTCAACATCTTTAAAATAATATAAAAATGAAATAATATTTTGTATGAAAAGAGTATGGTTTATTTACTTTTAGCTTATTATAAGTTTCTCTTAGCTCCAGCTGCTATCTCTTTTTCATAAATTTTAGGAAAACCAGTCAGTTAACTGTTTAGCTTGTCATTCTCGTACATCTTGGTATCAATAATATAAATAAGCATCTTAAATTCATCTTGTGTTACATCTGTGCAAACCAAACCAAATTAGTGAACAATTAAAGAGTTAGTAACTGATTTCTATCCATCTCCTGAGATAGTAGTTTAGTTATTGTAGAGTTTATATTCATAAATCTTCTAACTTTTCGGAACATGAATAATTTTAATTAAGTTGCTGTCTTATCCAGCATCAACAGTTGATTTATAACTAGCATAGGTTGAAGGTATTTTTATCACCTCATTAAAGCTGCTTTGATTGTTAGATTTGAGACTTAACGCTAGTACCACTCCTACAGTAATACCAATAGCTAGTAGTATTACTAGACCTATAATCCATTTCTTTTTAGATGAGTTCACTTTCACAGGGACTATGTTTTGGTGAGCTTGAGATTAATGTTCTGCACTAAATTAAAAATTTTCATTTTTCTATTGATTTAGAGCTTTATTTTAAAGAATAAAAAATAAATTAAATTAATTTGTTAATTTGGTTTTTTTATTTCTAAAAAAGAAATATATGTAAGAATGTAACTATGAGATTGATTTTTCAAAAAAACAATAAATTAATTTTATTATTCAAATAATATAATTTAAATATAAAGCTTCAAATATTGCGATTTGAGAAAAAATTTTCAAAAGAATTTCAGTAAATATTTTAAAAAGGAAATAATAGAAACCTAAGTTGGAGAAACCGTAAAACATATTTATGGTATTAATTTTATCGATTTTTTTGATTTTAAATAATAAGAGTGATTTAAATAATAATTCAAAGAAGTATATATTTGGAAATTTGTGATGTCAAAGGTTTTATAGAAATGGATATTTTGCCAACAAAAAAATAAAAAAATAAATAAATAAGTAAATATTTTTACCATTAATACTGCAAATGCTGCTCTTAAAAGGTTATTAGCCTTGAGATAACTAAATTTCATCACCAATTAAATTATTATTCAAATTTTTATCTTCGACATTATCTTAACCAAGTATGATTAAAGGAGGATTCCCTTACCGTGGTTATTTGTTAAGAGTTATGTTTCTATTTTAATCCATAGTTTTATATTGTTTTTGTATTTTTAATAATTTAATCTTTTATACAAAAGCTATTCATAAGCATATAAATGTATTTGTAAAATATAGACTTTATTTACTTAACCTTAGCTTTTCTTTAATTATAGCTTGAGGTAAAAAGTAGATGAAATATTTATTGTTTTTTATTAAAATGATCATCTATGTTAGATCGATTTAGTAATATAGTATTTTATTACTTTTATTGCTTGATCTCTATTAGATCCATTTAGTAATATAATACTTTATTGTTTTTACTTGTGATTGTAAGCTGTAAATTTATTTATTTCTTTACAATAATATAATGCGAAAAAAAGAATATTAAGATTGTTTGAAAAGATATATTTAGAATTAATTACTATTTAGCAATTGATTTTTCAAGAGTAATTAAATTGTCATAGAACTGAAGGCTTGAATAAAAAGTTCAGTAAATTTTAATTTTGAAAAAATAAATTTAACTAGTTTCTACCTTAACTATTTCTTATCAAATGCTAATACCTTTTTTTATGCTTCATCTATCTTTACTTATTTAAAATAAAAGGGTATTTAAAAATTGATACAAATATCAAATAGGCAAAATTAATAATTTTTTTTATTAGTAAAAGATCAATCAATCATTTTTCTATCAATGCCAATAAAATCAAAAAGAAGATTTAAATATGAAAAAGAAATTTAATTCAAAGTGATAATTTACAAATAGCAATATTTTTTTTTTTCATACTATTCTTTATCTACTATAACGGATAAGTAAAAAGAAGAATTTTAATAATTCATTTTTTTTTAATTAATTTAATCAAGTTTTTTAAGTTATTATTTTTAATATAATTTAAGAAAATAAAATATAATATTAATTAATTTTGATCGTTTTTCAAGCATTTTTTAAATTTGAATCAAAGATAAACTTGATAAAACTATTTATTTTAAATTTGTTTGATTAGATTAAAAGTTCAAGCAGTGCTTTAATAGAAAGTTCTAATTATAGAGATACTTTTTTATTTTAAAATATGAAATTTATAAAAGAGTTAAGCCAAAAATTTTAGCAATTCAAATAATATTTAAATTTTATGAGCATTAAGGAAATCCTAACTGAAATGCATAAATTCTACATTTTTTGCAAATCTATTTGATATAAATTAGAAATAAATTATTTTAACCTCTTGTTTTTGAATTTAAATTCAAATATGTAGCACCTATGATAATATAGATTGATTAATCAAGCTTCTATTCTAAAATTTGTTTGCTAATTATTAAGTAATACCTGAATTTGAAAGAATAATAATGTTAACTTTCTACCAGAAATTAGTTATAGTTAAATGCTTAATTAATATAAGGCAAAATGTTAATTTTCTTAATTTAAAAGTAATAATCAAATCAATTAATATCTTTTGTCTTCTAAAGTAACAATTTATTGGTTTATAATAATAAAACAATTTCAAGTAAAAAATATTATTTTACAGTTTTCAAATGGTTAATTTAAGTGTTAAAGAAACTAAAAAAAACAAATCTAAAATTTCATATTTTATCAAATACTCCTTTCAAAGAGAAAAGTTTTTACTGGAAAAAATTCTCATGAGCAGAAAAAGATAAAAAAGATAGAAAAATAATAATATATTAAACATTTAGCTTAAAATTATTAAGAATTCACTCAATAATTTTAATTTTACAATCAGTAACAAAATCTTGATTGATTCTTCAATTTTTACAAATATATATCTAATAAAGTAAAAAATAAATTATTTTAGCCTCTATACTTTAAATCTTAAAACAAGAAAAAATGTTGTCTCAGCTACTTTAGAATATTCTACCTTCATTTCTAAAATTGTTTATTGATAATAAAAAGAATTGTAATTATTAAATAATAAAGTTAACTTTCTATAAGAAAATTAGTAATAAATAACCTTTAGCTAATAGATACATAAGTACATTCATGCATAATTTTAATATTTGTAATTTCATCTCATCTACTGAATCATATTTTTAAAAACTAATAAAAACTATTGTCCTAAAATCAATCAAACTATTTCGCGGCTTATCATCATAAAACAATTTTTTAAATGGAAATTTTATTTATGGCAAACAGCTTAACTTTTCAAAAAGAATACGCAAAATGGTAATGCTAAATTACCATAATATTAAAATAATCTTGCTAACATAAAAAATAGTACAGAAAAAAGAAGTTAGACGTCTCTACTCATTTTTAATTTTTAATTTCTATATTTCTATAAATAGAAGCTAACTCAATTAAAAAAATACTACAAATAAAGTTTATATTTTAAACATTTTTCTAGTTATATTTTATAAATTAGTTATACCTCTAAGAATTTAATTTTAGTATCTATATCAAATATGTACTCACTATTAGCATATTGGCATATTGCTTTAACATTAATTATACTTAAATAATTTAAATTTATCTTTTTGGTTTAGCAAATACTAGCTCTTTTTCTAAAATATTAGGATTCTAAATCAGTTAATTTTTGCATTTCTGTCTATTTTACACTTAAAATAAGTAGAATGTATGAATATATATATAAATATTTCTTGCTTTGGTTTTTTAAATATTTAATTTTATAATTTAGTTAGAGTTTAAATTTAAATATATCAAATAGGGGGTATTCTTTTATCATCATTCAATACATTATAGATTTTATTTATTTATGAATACTCTTTGGTAATTTAAACATAAAAATCAATAATTTAATTAAAAATAAATAAATAGCAAAATCATTAATTTTAGAATATTAAACATCTTATTGAATTATCTCATTTTGCTGTAAATCTCCAAAAACAGGATTTATTTCAATAAAAACCTTTAAAATGAAACAACTCCCTCTTTCTAAACCTTAAGTAGAAAGAAGACTTAATAAACTCGTTCTGGTTATATCTCTTATTTTGTGCTTCTAAGAAATCTAGGCTCAGTAACTATCTGAGATTTTAAACAGAGAAGAATGCTAAATTCCTACAAAAATGAATCTTTCACATTAAATTTCAACTCATGCTAAAAAAGGATACATCTGCGAATATGAAGATAAAAACTTTTTAGAATTATTATATAATTATAATGATTTATCTAGTAGATAAAAGACTTCTTTTGAAATTGATAAAGCTTTTTAATAATCAATCAAATTTCTTTGGCTAGATTATGGAGTATCTAATTTACCAGAGTACTTTTTATACAAAAAATTTACACTTAAAGATTCCTCTTGCGGAGATACTGAAATTCTTTAAAAACTTGGTAACAGTTTTAACGATTGTCACTATTGTACGGGAATAGAATCTTGTAGGAAAATAGACAATTCTTTTAATGTAAATAATATTTTACTATTTTAGATCATTAATTATAAAATTAATTTTATAAAGCTAAATCCTCTTCAAAAATTATTCAATAAATTTATCAAAATTACTTAAGCAAATAAAATATATTTTTAAGATTTTATAATTAATAAATTTTAAATTAATAATTAAGGACAGTAAAACAAATTAAATAGATCCCAAAGTGAATATTTATGTTGAAGCTTTCTAACAACTATGGAATTGTAATAACCCTAATAACTAGGTTGAAGTAACAGGTAATTAGCTTATTTCTACGAATAAAACAAATTTACAATAAAAATTAAAAAAATATACACAAAGATAAAACCAGTGATAAAAGCATTAATTTATAAACACAAAAACATCTTTAAATTCTTAATTTTTTTAATTTAATTTAACTTTAATAGGATATTACGATGAAGTTACTGAAAAATAACTTTTAGATACTGATGTCATAGGATTCGAAAAAGCTTGTTAGAGGTGTAACGATGAAAATTGTAGTATTTGTACAGCAGACCATTCAAAGTGTCTTGAATGCAATGATGGATTTTACTTTAAAGAAAATAATTGCAAACAAATACCTTTAGAAAATTGTGCTCAGATTAATGAGAGTAATTATTTACTAATTTTATATTTTCAGAGAAGTTTAAATAATTTGGCAATTTAAAAAACTCACATTAGATATTTTTATCAATAATCTGAAGAAAAATAAATGTCATACTTACTGACTTTCTTTACTTATTTATTGCTTTATTCTCATTAAGTCTACAAATAAAAATCTTACTAGATTAAATAGTACTTTAAATGTAAAGCACAAAAATAGGAATTTAATAAACATAATAGAACTAACTAATACTTTAGATTAAAATTTAATTTATTTTAATTAATTCTTAAACAAAAAAGTTTAATATAAAATGCGAATTATTCATTTTTTATTATTTGTTTTAAAAAATAAATTTTATATTAATAATTAAATCAAATATATATTTAAAGCGAATTCTGAATCTGAATCTACTACTTGTGTTCGTTGTAAACCAGGATTTTACTTACTTGAAGGTAAATGCGTTAATGAATGCCCTTCTGATTACAATACTTTAAAAACTTAATGTATTAAGTGTTAACAAGGTACTTTTTTTTCAGGAGATGAATGTATTTAATGCTCACCAGTTTGTCAAGCTTGCACAGATTCTAATATCTGTAATCTATGTAAAACAGGACTTTACTTACTTGAAGGTAAATGTCTTAGCAAATGCCCTTCTGATTACAATACTTCTGAAACATAATGTGTTAAGTGCTAACCAGGTACATATTTTTCAGGAGAAGAATGTGTTTAATGCTCAGAATTTTGTCAAGCTTGCACAGATTCTAATATCTGTAATCTATGTAAGTCAGAATATTATTTACTTGAAGGTAAATGTGTTAAACAGTGCCCTCCTGATTACAATACTTCAGAAAAATAATGTGTTAAGTGCTAACCTGGTACTTATTTTTCTGGGGAAGAATGTTTTTAATGCTCAGAATTTTGTCAAGATTGCAAAAGTTCTATTAATTGTGGTATTTGTAAATAAGGATATTATTTACTTGAAGGTAAATGTGTTAAAGAGTGCCCCTCTGATTACAATATTACAGAAACTTCATGTGTTAAGTGTTAACCAGGTACTTATTTTTCTGGATAAATATGTGCTTAATGCTCTTAATTCTGTCAAAATTGTACAGGCCCAGAATCTTCTCAATGCCAATAATGTTCTGAAGGATTTAACTATGAGTAATAAAATATTTTTATTTAGAAAATAATTATAAATTTAATTATCTTTATTTAAATTTAATCCTCAAACAACTTTTCTTCGTTATACTTGCTATTTAGTTATTTTATCTTATTTAAAATTTAGTTAAATTAAAGGCTGTATTATCAATGATTTCGATTTGAATCTTTCATTCAAACCAAAGAAATATATAGATCCTAGAACAAAAACTGAGAAAGGTGAATTATTTTTAAAATTAATTTTGTAAGTAATTCTATTAATTAACAAAAGAATGCAATTTTTCATGCGATGAATGTATTGACTCCTCTGATCTTTGTACAAAGTGCAACCCTGAATTTAACTACTTCATAAAGGAGTAAAAAAATTTTTGCCTAATAAGCTTAATATTTTTATAGATTTTATTATTTGTCTCTAATTTAATTCAAAAAAATAAAAGGGGTGATAGATTCAGATGCTACAATAGATGCCCTCTTTACCATGAACCAAATTTGCCTAATTAAGATCCATAAAGTAAGTTTATTTAGTGTGTATTGAGCGAAAGTTACACATCTGATCTTGAAGCTGCAGATAAAATAAGAAATGAGGCTAAAAGCAGGTGTCCTAAATAATAATATTGGTAATTAAATATTTCTTTATAATATTCTAATTTTGGTAATCTATATAAAAGGGATATTTAAACAAAACAATGTTTTAAATGCACTAACAATTGTATTTCTTGCAATAATGACTCTTCTTGTATTGAATGTGAACCTGGTTATTACTGGAATATAAATAGTACAACCTGTTCTCCATGTCACCCATCTTGCAAAAAATGTTCCGGTCCACTTTCAAAAAATTGTTTATCTTGTGCTATTTCTGATAAATTATTCCCTAATGCTTATGGAATTTGTGATGATTCTGTGTTTGATCCTTTATTGTATCAAAAAATTCTCTCTCAAAATGAAATTTATGGTAATATTCTAGAATGTAAACCATTTTTACCTCAAAACTAACAATAAAGCTATTCGGTTACATTTTTATAAAAATACTCAACCACTAACTCTTAATGGGAAAGCAATAAAATGATATCTATAAATACTTGTACATTCTAAGAATTCTAAAGTCGTTACAAATATTTCAAAAAGAACAAATTGGATTGTTAGGACAAAGAAATATCTTCATCCACTATCGGCTAAAATGGAGATTTAGTAGTTATTTACTCAATCCTCTTATCATAATCAAGAGCGTAAATTTCTGTTAATGAAGTTAATCCTTAAACATTAGTGGAATATGCAATAAGTAAAAAATTCTTAAGTACTAGCTATGTTTTCAATCCTACTCAAACTATCACTTGCAGTAATCTTTAATGCATTTCGAAATTGGATAGTTTATTATATGGCTTTACTTCTAGTGATGAAAAAAAAGAAATCGCTATTAAAACAGTTAAAGACATAATTATTACCTCTTCAAAATAAACTCCATTAAATTGCTTCTAAGATGGTCAATAGGTAAACTAAAACAGTGTTGAAGAAATCGATCAGATAATTAACAATTCATAATACACCTTAAATACTCCTTAAAAGCAATATTTTATTTTGTACTTATGTGGAAAAAGCTAAACTGCCAATTTTGTATAAAAACCTATGCTTGTGCAAAAATCATTAGGAAATGGTTTTTTTGAGGTAATTATTTATTTATATACTTTTTCCTGATTAAATTTTTATTTAAATTTTATATTTTACAAAAAAAAGGTATTGAATGTAAGCAATGAACTGTCTTCTTAAGTTGAAGTAATAAGTTTGTATGGAGCTTCAACCGAGTAAAATGCTTATCTAAAGAATTGTAACTCCAAATTATCTAACACCTTAAACTCCTATCAAGTCTAAAAAGTAAAAATTGTCTAAGTTGTTGAATAAGATCCGAATACTGATAAATCAGAGTCTATGTTCTAATAATACAACGAAAAAGTCAATAATTCAAACACTAATCCTTCTAAATGCTCTTGTGTTGAAACAAAAGACTACATTTTTGCAAATGAAAACTAAGGCAATTAATTCATCACAGTAATTACTCCTCAAAATAAGATTTTAACTCAGTCTATTGATGTTTTAAGTATAATCCATATTTTAAAGAAGCACAATATAGATGTAGACGTAATGAAGGCTAATAGTTTATCAATAACTAAAATTGAAGCTGATTTACTATTCTAAGAATACATTCAAGAAATCATTGAAAGGACAAAATTGTGCTACGGAATTAGTAATTCTACTCCTTTATGTATAATAAATGTTTTGTCAGATCTACTATTCTCAAATAAACTTGAATGCTCGATTTCTCAAGAAATAACAAGCTTAGTGATGAAGAATGATTTCGATAAGCTTAAAGATGTTATTAAATAGTAAAATTGGTGTGATCTTAATTAAGAAAGATGCTTGAAAGCACAATAAACTTTTAAAAGTTGTATTTGAAGATTAATATTTGTTTTAAATAGAATTATATTTTAGAAGTTTATAAATTTTCATTTATGTTGTAAACCAAATAGTTTATTAATTTTTAAAATGAAGCATTAAATAATTTATAAATCATCTCTAACACATAAACTAGATTTGAAAATTTACAGATAAAATATATTTAAATTAATTAACTCATCTAAGTTATTAGAACATGATTGAGTTTTATTTTATTTTCTCGTAGAAAAAAAATATTGGGTATCTATCTATTTTAAGAAAAGTTCATATATTGAATCTATTTTAAATTTGTTTGATTTAATAAAAAATTCAGGTATGAATTTAATAGAAAGATCAAAATATAAAAATATCGAGATTCTTTTTTATTCTAAAATATGAAATTTATAAAAGAATTAAGTTACAAATGTTAGCAATTCAAATAAAGTATTTAGATTTTTACGAACTGTAAGAAAATCTTAACTGAAAGATTATAGTTCTCCATTTTTTACAAATCTATTTGATATAAATAATTTATCCTCAATTTATTAATTTAAATTTAAAGAAGTAATACCTAAGATATTATAGAGTAATCAAGCTTCTATTCTAAAAATTGTTTGCTAAATATTAAATAATACCTGAATATGAAAGAATAATAATGTTAACTTTCTACCAGAAATTAGTTATAGTTAAATGCTTAATTAATAAAAGGTAGAATATTAATATTCTTAATTTGATTCACTTAAAGGTATTTTTCAAATAAATTAATATCTTTTCTCTGTTAAAGTAATTATTTTAAGATATTTTATAATAAAACTAATACACGTAAAACATATTATTTTAAAGCTCTCAAATGATTAAATTAAGTGTTAAAGTGAAAAAATCTTGATCTATTCTTCAAATTTTACAAATCTATTTGAAATAAAGCAAAAAATAAATTATTTTAGCCTCTATATTATAAATCATAAAACAAGAACGTAAATTGTCTCATCTACTTTAAAACATTCTACCTCCTTTTCTATATTGTTAAGTGATGGTAAAAAGAATTTTAATTTGAAAGAATAACAAAGTTAACTTTCTATTCGAAAATTAGTCATACCCTAACGCTTAATCAGTCGATACATATTTTAATATTTGTAATTTCATCTGATCTACTGAATCACATTTTTAAAAGCTATTAAACTGTTTCTTAAAATCATTCTAGCTATTTTGTGACTTATCATTAAAAAATCATTTTAAATTTAAATGGAAATTTTATTTATAACAACTGATTTATTTCAGTTAAAAACATTTTAAAGTTTTATTAAATTGGAAGAATCTAGAATAGAATTTTTATAAATAAATATCAAAAAGAATTCACAAAAAGGTAATGGTTAATTACTGTAATATTTAAATAATCTCATTAACATAAAAAATAGTACAGAAAAAGAAAATTTAAATGTCTCTACTCATTTTTAAATATTATTTCTATATCTCTATAAATAGTAGCTACCTCAATTAAAATATACTATAAATAAAGTGTATATTTTATTTATTTATCTAATTATATATCTTATTAGTTATACCTCAAAGAATTTACTTTTACTAATTATATCAAAAATGTATTCACTCACAAATTATTCAAGGATATTTGCAGATTGCTTTAAGATTACTTATATTAAAATAATTTAAATTTATATTTTTGGTTTAGTAAATACTAGGTTTTTTTTCTAAAGTATTAGGGTTCTAAAAAAATTATTATTTGTTTTTCTGCCTTGATGCTTGTATGTAAAGTAAGTAGAATGTATATATGTATATATAAATATTCATTGCTTTGGTTTTTTTAATATTTAATTATATTATTTAAATAGAGTTTAAATTTAAAATGATCAAATAGTGAATACATTATCATAGTTCTATAAATTGTAGATTTTATTTTATTTATTTATGCTTTTTGGTAATTTAAACATTAAAATCAATAATTTAATTAAAAATAATTAAATAAAAAAATCAATACTTTTAGAATATCAAACATCTAATTGAATTATCTCATTTTGCTGCTTATCTTGAAAAAAAGAGGATTTATTTCAACAAAAAACATTTAAAATGAAACAACCCACTCTTTCTAAACCTTAATTAGAAAGAAGACTTAATAAAATCGTTTTGATTATTTGTCTCATTTTGTGCTTCTAAGAAATCTAGGCTGAGAAACTTGCTGACGTTTTGAACAAAGAAGAATGCTAATTCGATAAAGAAATGGATCTTTCAATTTAAATTTTGAGCCATGCTTACAAAACATACTACTGTGAATAGGATCATAAAAGTTACTTAGAATATGAAAACAAATTAGATGATTTAACTAGTAGATAAAAGTCTTATTATGAAATTTAAAAAGCTTTTTAAAACTCCTCAAAAAAGCTAAAGCTAGTACGTGGAGAAACTATTTTAGCAGAATACTTATTATACAAAAAATTTACACTTAAAGACTCCTCTTGCGGAGATACTGAAATTCTTTAAAAACTTGGTAACAGTTTTAATGATTGTGACTATTGTATGGGAGTAAATTTTTGTATTAGAAATACAGAAGTTAATAACTACTATAGTAAGTCTAATGTAAATAATATTTTACTATTTTAGATCATTATTTTTAAAATTAATTTTTTAAAAGTGAAATACTCTTTATAAATTATTCAATTAGTTTGTCAAAATTACTTCAGCAAATAAAATATATTTTTAGGATTTTAAAATTAATAAATTTTTAATAATTAATTAAGGATACTTAAATAAGCTATATAGATTCCAAAATGAATGTTTTTGTTGAAGCTTTCTAACTACTATGGAATTGCAATAACCCTAATGATTAGGTTGAAGTAACAGGTAATTAGCTTATTTTTATGAATATAAAAAATTTGCAATATAAATTCTTAAAATATACATCCGTTTGAAAGAAATATTGTAAATAAGAAATATTTTGGATTTATTCTAATATTCCAAAGTAAAAATGAATGATGAAAGCATTAATTTATGAGCAGAAAAATATCTTTAGATTCTTAATTTTTTAATTTAATTTAACTTTAAAAGGATATTATGATGAAGTTACTGAATAATAACTTTTAGATACTGATGTAAAAGGATTTGAAAAAGCGTGTTAGAGGTGTGATGATAAAAATTGCGGTGCTTGCACTATAGACTATTCATACTGTCTTGAATGTAATGATGGATTTTACTTGAAAGATAATGTTTGTGAACAAATAACCTTAGAAAATTGCTCTAAGATTAATGAGAGTAATTATTTACTATTTTTATATTTTCAGAGAAGTTTAAATAATTTGATAATTTAAAAAACTCACATTAGATATTTTTATTAATATATTCTGATGAAAAACTAATATCATACTTTCTTTCTTAACTTATTTATTAATTTACTCTCATTAAGTCTACAAATAAAAATCTTACTAGATCAAATAGTAATTTAAATGTAAACTACAGTGATAGGAATTTAATAAACATAATAGAACTAACTAATACTTTAGATTGAAATTTAATTTACTTTAATTTATTCATAAAGAATAAAATTTGTTAACTTATGCGAATCATTCTTCTTTTATTTACTATTCGTCTTAAAAAATAAATATTGCATTAATAATTAAATCAAATATATATTTAAAGCAAATTCTGAATCTATTACTTGTGGTCTATGTAAATCAGGATTTTACTTACTTGAAGGTAAATGTGTTAATGAATGCCCTTCTGATTACAATACTTCATAAACTTAATGTCTTAAGTGCTAACTAGGTACTTTTTTATCAGGAGAAGAATGTGCTTAATGCTCAGCATCTTGCAATGATTGCACTGATTTTAATATCTGTAAACTATGTAAATCAGGATTTTACTTACTTGAAGGTAAATGTGTTAACGAATGCCCTTCTGATTACAATACTTCTGAAATATAATGTGTTAAGTGCTAACCAGGTACATATTTTTCAGGAGAAGAATGTGTTTAATGCTCAGAATTTTGTCAAGCTTGCTCAAATTTTAATATCTGTAATCTATGTTAATTAGGATTTTACTTACTTGAAGGTAAATGTGTTAAAGAGTGCCCCTCTGATTACAATATTTCAGAAACTTAATGTATTAAGTGTTAACTAGGTACTTATTTTTCTGGCGAAGAATGTTTTTAATGCTCAGAATTTTGTGAAGATTGCACAGGTTCTATTAATTGTAATAAATGTAAATCAGGATTTTATTTACTTGAAGGTAGATGTGTTAAAGATTGCCCTTCTGATTACAATATTTCAGAAACTTAATGTGTTAAGTGCTAACCAGGAACTTATTTTTCTGGAAAAATATGTGCTCAATGCTCTAAATAATGTCAAAAATGCACAGGCCCAGATTCTTCTCAATGTTAATAATGCTCTGAAGGATATAAATATGAGTAATAAAATATTTTTATTTAGAAAATAATTTTAAACTTAATTTTCTTTGTTAAAAATTTATCATCAAAGCAGTAAAAACTGATATTTAGTTATTTTATTTCATATAAAATTTAGTTAAACAAAAGGCTGTATTATGAGTGATTTGAATTTGAATATTTCATTCAAACCAAAGAAATATCTAGATCCTAGAACAAAAACTGAGAAAGGTGAATTATTTTTAACTTTAATTTTGTAATTAATTCCATTAATTAACAAAAGAATGCAATTTTTCATGCGATGAATGCATTGACTCCTCTGATCTTTGTACAAAATGCAACCCTGAATTAAACTACCTCATAAAGGAGTAAAAAAGTTATTGCTATTAAACTTAAGATTTTTAGATTTTATTATTTGTATCTAATTTAATTCAAAAATAATAAAAGGGGTGATAGATTCAGATGCTACAATAGATGCCCTCGTTACCATGAACCAAATTTATCTAATTAAGATCCATAAAGTAAGTTCATTGAGTGTGTTTTGAGTGAAAGTTACACATCTGATCTTGAAGCTGCAGATAAAATAAGAAATGAGGCTAAAAGCAGGTGTCCTAAATAATAATATTGGTAATTAAATATTTC